>SZWC01009717.1:25228-69051 GCA_023375785.1 Penium margaritaceum
GGTGTTGGTGTTGGTGTTGGTGTTGGTGTTGGTGTTGGTGATGGTGTCGGTGTTGGTGACGGCGATGGTGATAGTGCACCAATCCTGGTTGGGTAGCCGAGAACTGCTCGGCACAATGCAATGTCGCGCCTGGATTCCACTGCGCTGCAGCTGGAATGTACCGACCCGTGACGATGTCTTATCGGACCGTGCGCCCGGAGAACGTCCAATACGAATCAGGACTTGCTTGAAATACCACGATCACCGGAAACATGCGCTGTACGCAACTTGCGATCGCAGTTCGGTGCGCGCCGAAGGACCGGGATCGCGGCCCCACGTCTGCGAGGGCCCAGCGCGCTAACACGCTCGAGCTTGGTGATCCGACTGTGCTCCTCAGGCCGTGAACAGCCAGTGCATAGGACTCGAGCTCATTGGGCAAAGCGACGGCGCGAACGGCTACGGCTATCCGCTTCGGCTCCGATGAGCCATGGCATGGCCTAGTGTGGCGTGAGCGCCATGGTGCTGTGGCGTCGCTTGCTTGCTTGCTGCCCGTTGCAGCGGTGCAGCGCTCTCTTCGCAAGCGAGAGAACACATCGGTTGGGTTCCGAAGTCGGCTGCATGAGAATTAAAAGCGAGCGACGAATTCATGCGCCTCATCATATAATCAGACGCGGGCGAAACACCCCTTTGACTCAGTACTTAAACTGTTAGTTATGTCCAGTTTTAGATCCACCCTGCGGGTAGTGAACTACGTGTCAGACAAAACAGCGAGAGCAATTGATGTTGCGAGATAGTCAGCTGGCCTGTTCATTTCTTACGTGTAAACTCAAAACGTGAGCATTTTGAAGCACAATGGTTTACTTTGAAAAATGCAAACATCTCCATTGAGGCACAAGAGGGTTCTTGAAAGGACTCATGGAGACACACATAATATGTCATTCATGTGTGTGAGTACCCTTCATGTGGCTCGGACATGCATTATGTCCCTAGGTGGTGAAGTAGGTACATGGGCTCCACACATGACAGTCAATTCCTTGTTTCCAACTGATGAATTCATTTTGAGCTCATCATAATCTGTCGTTGGAGGAGAACAAAAGACATGTTGATAAATGTGTAAAAGCTAGCATTGCACCTTGGAAACCTCACATCCAAGAAAGCAAACCTGGTACATGCAACTTCTCATGGGGAGGTGCATGCAACTCATGGTAGATTGAGTTGGCTCGTTGAAAGGAATGCAATAAATTGAATAATTGAGCTGGTAATGTAAATGAACTGGTCCATGGTGGTATGCGGATGGCTAAAATGGACAATTGACAAGTAACAATTGTATCTTTAACCATGACATGCACCCATGTGGATATCTAAAACTAAACTCCAAATCACCCAACACCAAGAAACTCTTGAAAAACATTGGAACTCAAATTGATAGAAGATTATGTCTTCATACATACAAAACTGCATTTTCATGTCCATTTCAAAACATAATGGTTTAAAAAAACTTCAAACTCTCATTGTTTTGCATTATTCTACTATAAATCTTGCATTTTTCATTCCATGAATTTCTTTCTGAAATTTTACTTGTTTCATTATCGATTAAACTATCATTTAGGATCAACTAAGAACAAACCCAACCCCATCACTACAAGCTCCTCGCAAAAGAATGCGTTAGGAACACAATCTTATGTACCATGCCAATGAGCGCTTCCACATATTTTTTTTCCATCTTTGAATTCAAATTGAATTATGAAGTCTATTTTGGAAACCCTATCATAGGAATTTTCCCAATCTATGCCTTTGTCTACGGTAAACAAAACCTATTACATGTAATAAATATCTTTTTGCAAGGTCAAAATTCTCCCATATAAAAAAGGCAACCACCTTGAACCCACTCATACTAGCTTGTTTGCATCGTGAAAAGATCCTTGGATTCTTGTTAGCCCTTTCCATTCACACCAAGCTCTATGCCATGTCATAGCAAACGCATGATTTATTGTACTAATACTTCTTTGAAGGAAGTTATGCACTTAATAAATAAAATTTATTATTATAATGTTTATTTGTTAGAAGTTATGGTTTAAAAGCATAAACTGAAACAAACCCATATCCGAAATTCAATGGAATCGTTTGAACATACTGGAATTAATTTAAGTAAACCTAATGAGTGTCGGCAAGCACAGATCTAACCATCTGGTTTCCACAACCAATCACCGCTCAAGCTCTGCCTAATTACAAAACAAACTAGTAACAAGGGGCCATTCGCTCTCAAACCATGGATTTTACAAGCTTCTTATACTCCACTCATACGAGTTTATGTAAAATTGAATAAAAACCTTAAATAATCGAATCCAATTCGCAAGTGTTCTCTAATGTTTACATCTCCCCTCTCAATAAGCAACCACTTCAACTGGACAAGGTGACCATGGCATGTTCCACCAAGAAAGTGACAAAACTAATGCTAAAAGCATAAGCAATACTGGTGCTTGTTGCCACCCCACACTTCAACTTCATGGTTAAACCAACCTCAAAAACACAATTGACATGCTTTAGAATAAGAATCCACTCCTATGACTATGCAAGTTATGACATTTTACCATGATGTAGTCTATTAGTGAAAACAATACATTTCTTCTTTATAAAACCCCCCACTTTGACATAATGTTATGGTATTTATGTGATAAACATTTTTAAATGATTAATAGAGACGATCATATACATGACATTATACAACTTGCAATCAACATCTCTATTCACCTCCACAACTTATAATGCATTCAATGTTAAGAGTGCTTAAATAATGAATACTAATATACTATTTCTATATCGTGGTACGAGATTATCATGATTTCCATGAATCATGATCAATCACCCAAAATTCACACCCATGACGATCAATGTCTCATAAACAATGTTCCTGCATGTAAGCATTTTTCACAAGACATCCACATGCATGCATTTCATAAAAGCCTAGATAAACATTCCTTTGAAAGAATGAGAACAAAAATCAGCTTAATGTGATATTAAGAATTATACATGAGCATTCCATTTCCACCAGTGTGTTAAATTTCTAATAAACTCCTTCATACATAGTTTGAAGGGTGAGGTATTTGGTCACATATGACACCCATGTCCATAGTGCTAGCAATGACAATAGCATCATCCATGGTGGCTAGGGCAACAATAACCAGATTTCAATCAACACATACACTACAAGCCATTCCCATTATGCTAACCATGCCCGTTCTACCAATTGCATCCTTAATGTTAGGCATGCTCGTAGTGCCAACCAAACATGTTGTGCAAGTCATGCTTGCTACGAGGCAATGCTCATTATATCAAATATGCCTCTTAAACTTGTCATACCCCTCAATGAACAAGTTTTCACCTAAAAGTTTAAAGATCTTGAAAAACAACATCGTGTTACCGCAATCTTTAATGCATTAGTTTCACATATAGTATATGGACAATGAGGACAAAACATTTTGAGTCATAACAACAAGCATCCACTTTACTTTTGGACTCCTAAGCAAACTTCAACCAGAACACTAATTAAACTGAATTCCATCACAAGTTTCTCTCTCAAGCATGGATGGATGGTGAAAAATCAATGAAAAACATTCCTTACATTAGATTTAAGCTAGCTTTAAAGAACATCAAATCAGCCACATAAGACAATGAGTGCAATACTAAACTCGTTCAAATTTGCAACATTCTGCTAAACATGTTGGACCAAACCAACAAGCCTTTAACCACATAGATCTTACAAATGAAGCTTAATTGAGTTTGGAAATAACTTGACGTGTTGAATCCTCCTAAACAAGTTAACTCTTAATCGATCTTCTTCCATGGAGAAATGTTATAGCTATACTGTTTTAATTGGTTAAATGTAAAAGTTAACCTATGTTTTCTCATCAGAGTACCACCTTGTGATATGAACGTGAAATGTTTGGATGATGTTTAATCCTTCAAAGAAAATTCATAAGGAAAATCAAGGTATAGTTGAGAAAACACTGAAAAAGGTCATGTATTTTGGATCTAAGAGAACAATCATCAAGTATGATATCACACACTAAGGTGATGCAAGTTCAATCCTTTGATGACTATCATTGATGTTGAATAATGATAACTACATAACCTTGCATTGAACTTCAATTGTCAATAATGTAACAGCTTTTTCATGTTCAGTTTCATCAATAGAAGCTATGAACGAAGATGGTACATATGGTGTTCTACGTTAACAATGCATGATTTTCCGTGAGAGTCCTTGCACAAAAGAACATGAGTAACCATATTGTCCTCAATGCTAAAAAGAGGAATGAATGCATCCACTTCTTGAGAGTGAAACAAGGGAATTTCCCTAATACCACATGACTTTGTTGTCAAAAATCATAAGATAAGTGTAAAAACATTTGGTACATATCATACCATGTACATGTATTCTAATACAACAGAAGCGAGTCTTGGTATATTCTTGATTTTTTCCTGAATGGCCACTTGGCGAGTATTCTAGGCACTTAACTACAAATTCTCCATGAAAAGATCCTAATGTTTGAATTAAAATTCCTCAAATGTGTGAAGTAATTAGCCCCATGACATTTGAATGTGTACATTTGTTTTTGTTCCAAAGTCTCAGGGTCAGTCACTCTTAGTTTGTTGTCATGCATTGTCATGGCATTCCATCAAGTCATAGAGTGACATGAAGTGGGCCTCTATTGTGTCATGTTTTGCACAGCGAGAGGGTTTGGTTTGGTGTTGCAGCAAGGTCTTGACCTTCTTGCTTGTATAGTAGATCTTCTTGCTTAGGAAGAACGTATGTACCATCACAAGCTATGCACTAACGTAGATTGATAATTCAATCTCTAAACTGATTATAAAAGTACAAGTATTATACAAGTAAGTAGTTGCAAGCCTAAACATACCTTTGCACAAAGCACTAAACTAGCATCGCATCCCACAAGGGAACAATCTTAGTAGACCATCCCACGTTATCCATGCAATAGTCTTGGTGGAGCTACCATCTTCAAGGTAGTCTCGCCTCCAGGTAGTCATGCGCCCTCCACCTAGGCTAGCACGCAAGTGCCAGTCTAAGAGAGGTCTTCAGAGTGAACTCTAGCGGATTCTTGACTTGGGCGCTCCAGTAGGCACTAAACTAGCCAAGGTAATGATGACTCAGAAGCTAAAGTTTGCAAATCTAAAGAGTTGAGGTTGTTGTGCATGAGAGAATTACATGAAAGGTCTGCCATGGCCACCGCCTTACGTACATGTGGTCCTGGCAAGTCAATCGTCGTTGAGGAAAAGCTTCCTCATGTATGTTGGCAACTATCACCTCTTAACTATGCAAGTTTGAAGCTTCCTTGCAAAGGAAGCTTCCTCTAGTTTGCTGATGTTACTCATCTTTCAAATTAACCTTGGATAAACTTCGTGATGAAGGAAGCTTCAACCAGCTTCATGGTGAAGTTTCTTCATCAAGTGGCTTCCTTTAGAAGCAATCCTCCTCCACCATTAGCTTTGCAACACAAGTTCATGAAGATCATAAATCTGTGCTCCATACCTCGTGCAATTTGGATATGATGTAGTAGATGTTGCTCTCCAACCGTGGATGCACGTGAACAAGGCAGGTTTAGGAAATCCTACCCGATGTGCTTATGAAGCACTTTGTAGTGTGTAGCCAGCCATCTCCTTAGGATTTGGTACACGACGTGCACTACCTCGTGCACATGCCTACATTCTATTTACATTCTACTCCCTTTTGAACCCCAAGGAGCTAGAAACCATAGACATCTTGTTGAGGTTGAAATGATTCTCAACTGAAATAAAATTGAAGAAGGTACGGTTAGATCCGTAACTCCTTCTACGGGCTTCCCATTGCAATAGCAACTTCATTGCTATGGATTAGTAAACCGACTAAGTAATTGAACACTCCAAAACATTCCATGTGTTAGAAAAAATTTCGTTTGAAATGCCCAACATGCATTTCCTTGCCAAATTTTTCATCCATGACTCATGCCATGAACACCAAGTTAACCTTACATGAGCAATCTTTATCTCAAAACCCTACATCCCTCCATGTTATCATCTTTTCTTTTGAAAGGAATCATTACCTCACCGTCATTTATGACTCCTTCTTCTTATACCACGCCTATTGTTGGATGTTCCATAGGCAATAGCGCAATCACATCAATCCACAAACGTTGTTTAAGAGGCTACACATCATCCCGTCCTATGATGAAGACAAGTAAACTTGGTGTAAAATAGCTTCCAAGAAGACCAAAACATACCAACCCGCTCAGCCGAACACAATGCAACGAATATGTCACAACAGGACTTTAAGCTTACCACAAATCATTCGATGACACTTGAGACAGCCAAGAGGTGGTTTATGAGGTAGTCAATCCCAAATTCAATTGTTTGTGCAGTACGCATTCCCTACACCACACCATATTTGTGCTACTACTTGTGCTCGATGTTTTACACCCTCAAGCTTCTAACAGTTTATTCTAAAGGGTGCAATAGCACTTACCATTTCTTAGCTAAGTGAACATGCAAACCGGCTACACCTCAAAGCTGTGGCAGGCATGCATAAGCCTTCAAAACTCCTTTAAAGGGAGATCTCAAAGGGGTATATGACATTGTTTAGGTACATGTTGAATCATGATGCTCCCATGAACCTCAACATGTGCGTATTTGAATACTAAGCAATAAGATGGATGCTCCAACGATAGGCCCACCTTTGTACGAACCCTAGCATTGTCATGAACTCATGGAGCCAAGGCGCCCGAGACACGTGCTATGATATTCATGTAGCAAACATTGACTTAGTAAACTTCATGACAGATTATGACATGTAAGGGTTTAGGGATAAGGATGTTATGGGATGATTTAGAGCCTTCTACATGTATATTCTCAATGGAACACAGAAAATTATATTGATTTTCTATCTTTGTCTAATTTTACGCTCAAATGTTTTGTTTGATCCCCTAATTCAATCTGTACACATTTTGTAACAAAATTGCAAAACACCAGGACACGACCCAACTCTCAAGTCTAGCACAAAGAAAACCATGACCAAACCACTTGCCGTAGAACATTTACAAGGTTCACCGCATTGGAAATGTATTCAAGGTCTCACTATAGTTTACAACTCGCAGCCAAAGTAATGGATTCGTCGGCCGCCAAACTAATGAAAAAAATCCGTACCAAATAATGTATGGTATCTTTGGCTAAGGTGGAGGTCGTTCTTTAAATTAGAATGTTGTGAAAAACCATTTTTTTTACTCCCATGATTGAGAACTTCATGACACAATCGCAATAGATTTCAGTAATGATGAAAGCAATGAGGTCTTCCAGCTAATATTTGGGGATAAAACATAGAATAACTCCAATGTAATTTAACCAAATTGTTCTAATGAACTCATATTTCCACATGTTTAATTTTTCATCCTCACCTTAACAACCTATATTACAAATTTGACATGTCACATCAAGTGGTCAATTCAAATGGAATGAATGACATGATCACATCTAATCCTTATGTTAAGTTATATGCCTGCTTCGTTTCTTGATATGATTGATTTGCGTAAATAATTGTATTAATAGCAACAACTGAAAATATTCAATTAAATAAATATAATTATGCATGACAAACCAAGAGATGATTATTTAGCTATCAAACTAGGCCTTATGCTCAAACCACAATCTTGATAAGTATGAATGTAACTTTCGAAGAACAAATGTTGGCCATATCATGATACGCTTAGATGTACCTTACTCTTGGCTGAATTAGGGAAGAAAACACTTAGGAAAGTTTTTGGGAACTGTTCATAACTCGATTTCCGCTCGCTCAAGACCGGTCCATATATAGGTCGGGCGTCGTTGAATATGGTCAGACAAGTTCACATGCGGGCAACCAAGGAGAATCCCTGATTCGACTATTGGGTTACAACATCCAAACGTGAGCACAGAGATGACACAAAGAGAAAAATGGAGGAGTAAACCATGGCAGGGTTTGAATATAGGATGGTGATTCACAATGGTAGGCCCTCAAGACTGGCCCATGTTTCAAGCCCGGTCCGTTGAAAAAGGCCCAAAATAAGCTACCTCCAAAAAACATTTCTATGTTTAGCTATGAGTACGATTGTGGAGTTATGAAGAGTCAATTTCTACCAATGATGTTGTAATCAAATGAACCAAAATCGTTGTATGTGGTAAATTTACATGAGATATGGTTCGATAAACCTATGGTCCTCAATGAATCTACATTCAAGTACTGCAAATTTTCTCATAGGAAAAGAAAGGCCATAATGACAGTCACAAAACGTAAAGTATTTCACAGTATTCTCCATTTTCATTTACTTGTGCAATTGAAATGTTAAAAAAAAATCATGTAGCTCGTTCAGCACATTGAATAGTTTGGCACCGGTCAAAAAATGCATGATTCCACAAGTAGTGCGTAATATAAACACCAGTTTTGACCTGAATGGCACTCATTAAAACTAAACATCATGCCCACGAATGGTGCTCGTGGTGTTCATGCCCATATTCACATGGAAAGGAAATGGAGATGAAGCTTCTGTGGTTTGCTAGAGAATGCATAACCGATGTTTTTAAATACAATTGTTTTGCGGCCTCGTGCTTTGCCCACCTGTGATGAATTTTAACCATACAATTCACTTCTCACCCTTCTTCATTATTAAAGTGATGCACGTGTTGCCGTTAACGGAATCTTGTACACCATGTCATTTAAGAACGTATTCATACTATAGAACCTTGGCTAGTATAAGTTTTTGAGCTCTAACAATCCTGGGGAAATTGTAAGTATTTTATCAAGCATGTGTAAAGGGCCATAACATCAGAATGTGCACATTGCTTGTAACGTAATACGTGTGAGAAAAGAGTTTATGGAAGAAAGAATTCATGTTGTTACTAAATGTGACATCATTCAATATCTCCTCCTTACCCATGATAAAAAGTGATGTATCCTAGTATTAGTGGAGCTATTGAAGAACTTGATGATAATAGTGTATACATATCCATAAATGTTTTTAAATGAGCCAAAACAAAAGCTCTTAGGTGATTTCACAATAGCATGGTGATTGCCTTCAGCATCATGAACCTACGAGGTCAAGTTTAAGTTGAATGAAGTGGGTTCATCATGGTGAAAACCCGCCATTGTACATATGGAAAACTCTTGAGATATTTTGGACCATGATCTCATGTCAGGTGTGGGAAAAACAATTGGAAATAAATCTCTGTCCTTTTTGTGCCATGAAACGAGTTGGTGTAGATCAAGACCCGACCTTAAAAGATTCCCAGGGAATGAAAAAAGGGCACATAGTATGTACTTTTGTATGTAAAGAAAGCCAAACATGTTTCCTTGTTTTTACTATGTCTGAAGAGGAATCATGTGTTGCACCTTTGTAAGAGTTATAACCATCAACACTGAAATAAAATCGTTACCAATAAATGTTTTTGTTTCACTTTAAATTCGAACATGGTATACGGGTGAACATATAAGTTAATACAAATGATCCTTTTTCAAACACAACACAGAAAACCACGGCCCATCGTTTTTAGTAACATGCCATGAAAATCGTGCAAACTTTTGTTCACCACGTACGAGTTCTTAAAAACTTGTTGTATTCATAGTGGTGTGACAACTTGTAGCAACTGACCTTGGCTGCACAAGTTTAAGACAATGTATTTGTTTTCCCACCAACTGATTATTCATGTCATGTATCATTGCTCATTTTCTTTCAATCATTAGAGTGAGTTTCTTTGTCTTGAAGTCTGTCCATTCTTCTTGGAGGAATTTGGAAATGAGAAAAGTTAAAATCTATGTTTTTATTTGCTTGTTTACTCTACCAAACTGGTACTAAATTGATTTAGATGTGGAAATGTGGACGCAATCATGCCTTCATTCCATAATAGCATGACATACCTCATTTGGGCATGTAATGAAAGTTCTCTGGTTTGACATGCCATCCTCGTAACTTACAAGCCATCTCACTATGTGTTTTTTGGATTAAGTTCCCATTGGTGTGTTGACAACTTCCATTCACGAATTCATTGCATACTTGGATGACTATGTGTGTGTGTGTGTGTGTGTGTGTGTGTGTGTGTGTGTGTGTGTGTGTGTGTGTGTTTGTGTGTGTTTATTTGTTGTTTTTTAGTTTCTTACCTCCGTAAAGTCATTAGATCTTAGTAGTTATAGTTGACGAAACTCTATGTAACGGACGATTTCCATTAAAACTCTTAAAATCTAAAGTTGAGAGGAGCTTTTTCCATGGACAACTTTCCTTCTATCTCATGTGGCATAAACGATATGTTGCAAGCTTGGTTCTTGTAGCCATGACACAAGTTTTATGCAAATTCTGTGTTGTCTTGGTGTCCCTTTTGCGAATGCTACCCACGATGTGAGCATGTATATATGGTTGTTGGGAATGCGTCCTCAACATTAACTTGGCGTGAAGTAGGATGTTAAACAATGCACAATAAGTTGAGGAAAGGCTTAGGCCTGTGAAGGCGGTCGGCGCAGAACAAGCCAGAGCAGCTTCATAAACAACTCGTTGTGATCCCCTGTTGTGAGCTGAGTTTTGTTCTCGTGGAAAAGTTGTAATCTTCCCCCTTTGTCAATGGTTGTCTGGCAATGCACCCTGCGGTGCGATTTTTAAGTTCTTAGTTGCTCGGATTTTCCTTTTTTTATTCTATTTAGCCCCGCTTCTAAAATTTAGGTTGCCATAAGCCAATTGTCATCTTGTTATTATTGTAAGTGCCCTGAAGGGTATCTCAAAATAGTTGGATTATCCATTCCTTCTTTCCATTTTGTTTATCTCTTCATGATAATAGTTTTCCCCTTCATTGTAGATGACGTGTTTTCCATGTGGTCCTTTCATGCGTTGAAACGAATGGAACCTTGTTGTGAGCGTTGTCTTTTTGTGGTTGTGCTTCCCTTGGAATAACGTGATTATTTTTATCAAACTCGATATCCAACATGTTTTTTCCACAAATTTTCACTTCTTCACGAACAAACCAACCACGCAAAAGCAAAGCTATGTTAGACCTTTCGATCCCAATGTTTTATGTGCTTCGTTTTGACACAAGAAATAACAATGGAATTGCGCACCTAGGGGTATGTTGCAATGAAACCATGGACCCCACGTTGACAGGGTGCATTATGTGTAGGTATTCAACCCCTAGGTGCTCATGGAGATCAGAAACCATCACCAGTGGCATCTGTAGATCGTGTCTTACCTCCTGGGGTGTCCGGAGATTTCAAAATGGATTATGTGGCCCTTTAGGATTATTTAATTCAGAAATGGGGATGGTAAAAGTACACTCGTCAGAAACAGGGTCTCTTAGTCTTTTCGTTTACGGCGCATGGCGCTCACAGGCCCGTGGCGACGGTGGGCACTACACTACCCGTGTCGGTGCGGCCGCTGGACTCGCGGTTGGGCACGGGCGGGCTGCTGCAACGGACAAAAATGGGATGGTAGCGGACAACACAATGGTCTCGTGGTTTCCGCAGCTTGACTGAGAGGGTGACAACGGCGTTCTCTGGATGGATATCCGAACCTCTGACACGCCAAGAGAGTCTGACAATGTCGAGTTCATGTTCAATGCACGATGCGGAAACTCAAACGTGAAACGATCCTTGATGAACAAATTAGTCAAGCTTACTGAGGCGGGGGGCGGGGGGGAGGTTGCCTCAGCACCTGGGGTCTCCTCCCGGCCCAAGTTACTTAGAGATGAAGAAGATGAGAAATGAGGTGTTTCCATTCAAGCAAAGAAAAGAAAATAAAAGGGATGAGGGTGGACTGAATTCATTCCGGGTGGAGCGGATGACATCTGAATTCCCTCATTATTTCAACAAATGATCAGGCCGAAGCTCTCAATTCAAAAGGTTCGACACGACTTTTATGCATTTCCCTCCTAAAAATTGGGATGAAATCAAGACGGTAATAGTTTATAAGTTTTCTAAAGAATATGGCAACAACTTTTGGTTGAGGGGATGGGTATTTGTTTGCCCGTTGTTCCAATCCGTCATTGTGGGATAAGGTGGAGAGGATACAAAACCATGACGCATGGAATACAAGAATTTGCATGGGCAAGGGAAGTGATCTAATGTTTTTTTCATAGGAGGCCACGTGCAAGTTAATAGTAGACACATTCCAAGTGAACTAAAGGGACGTAGCCACTTAGTTGAGGCATTGCATGTTGTGCTTTGTGCCGTTCCTGTACAGTTCACTGTGACCTCTCGGCCGTGTCCATACTCCTGCAGATCCCTGAGGCAGGCGGCCCTGGTGACACCGGCGCGACGACGAGCGGCGGACTACCCGTCTGGAGCTGACCGACCACTGTTCCAGAGCCCCACATGTCACCTGGACTCCTTGCTGTGCCTTCTACGTCTTGCATGCGCTATTCGGCGGACAGGGCATGAGGCCCATTTGCATGTTTTCGCATTGTATACTCGCTGTCAGTCGATGGATGCATGCATGTGACCAGTCGTTGCGTGCGTCTTCTGATTCTACACGTCTAGGTTCAGACGGCGTAGGATTCTGACATGTGTGCGCAGAGTTACGGCCAAAACAGTGGTTTTGGGCCGGTTTTAGGACAGCTCTTGGACTGCCTCGTGCGACACCCGCCGTGCGCCGCGGCAGGTATTCATACCCTGGACCTTTCAATTGTCATTTCTCTCTGCATATGCTAAATTGAAGCATTCTGACACTTTGACTTGTGTCTCCTAGCCTAACCCTTGCCGTTGTGTGTACGACCTGTGACTGTCGTCACCGTCTGACTAGGCACTGACGCCCGGTCAGCGGCTGTGTTGCTAGGAAGCTTCTACGCACTTTCTCATGGTATCAGAGCAGTGAGACAGTTCTCACTGAGCTGCGCAGCAGAGACGCAGCAGAGCAGCAGCAGTGAGAGTCACCGCTGCAGCAGATCTTCTGGGACCCGTTGGAGACGGCCGTTCGCCGTCCGCGCACTCCTGCCACCACGTGAGATCGCAGCTGCTGAGGCAGCAGCAGCAGCGCATACCGCCACGCAGAGGTGTGTGGCGGCTGCGGTGCGTGTAGCCACCACTTCCCCCCCACAGCCGCAGTAGAGAAGCAGCAGCAGCAGAGGCGGCGGCGGCAGCCGTGCAGCAGCAGCGGCCGCCACAGCAGCGTGGCAGCAGCGGCGGCAGCAGCAGCGCAGCAGCGGCGTCGGCAGCGGCAGCGCAGCAGCACAGCAGCAGCAGCGGCAGTCGCGGCAGCAGCAGTAGCGCAGCATTGGCAGCAGCAGCAGCGCGCGGCGGCGATAACCAGCAACAGCGCGCGACGGCGGTATCCAGCAGCAGCTGCAGCGCGCAGCAGCAGCGCCGCGCGCAGCAGCAGCCACCGCGTGCAGCAGCAGCAGCAGCGCAGCCGCCGCTGCCACCATTGCAGATGCAGCTATGCAGCTGCTGCTGCAGCTGACAGCGCAGCTGGAGCAGCAGCTAAGGCGGAAGCTGCTGCGCAGCTTCCGCGGAGCTGCCGCGCACCACCGCGCAGCGGCAGAACCGTGACAAAAAAAACAGAAAAAAAAGGGACGGGACGAGCTGACGGCAGCATTGTTCGTTGCTGACATCATCAGGTCGTGCTGACATCAGCAACCACTTGCTGACATCAGCATTATCCTTAGCCAAATTCTCAACCGAAAAGTCAAAAGTTGCCAGCGTTTCAACTCCCCGAGAAACGCAGACATTTTTGAAATCCGGCAAACTTGATCTGTCGTCCCATAGTGAGCAGCGACATGAGTTCGCCCTACGACAAGGACAAGGGACCAGGTGATCCCTCCTCTTCTTCAGGGGTATTGAGCCCTCGCTCGCAGGCCATTGAGGACCTGCGCAGCCAGCAGGAGGAGATGCGTCGTCTGCAGCGAGAGCAGACTGACGCGATCCGCACGCTGACTCAGCTCCTGCGCGCTCAGTCCACGGCTCCTCCGCGGACTTCTGAGGGAGCTGCCGGCGTTGCGGCCTCCACCCAGCACTCAGCTCAGGTGCCCGTGACAGGTGCCCCGCCCGCTTCACCTCTTGGTGCGGTCTCCCCACCACCTGAGGACCTTCTTGATGACGAGCCATTCATGCCAGGCTTTGAGGATGACTCCCAGGAGCGGGAGATTCGTGTTCTACAGGAGCGCCTCCGTTAGCTGCAGACGGGTATCCGACCTCCACCTGTGTCCCCGATATGACCGTCACCTGACTTCCCCAGTGATCACCCCCTTCCAGGAGTTTTTCCCGTCACTCGCCCTCCTCAGCCTGCGGTTGCTCTCCCCACGGAGCGGCAGCCAAAGGACTTTGAGGCACCACCTCCACGATACATTAGCGAGGATGGATTTGACTGCTGGGAGATCTTGTGTCAGGTGTGGGCCACTTCTAAGGGAGTTTGGCCTTACTACCACAGCTCATACCAGTCTACAGATCCAGCACAGGTGCTGACAGCAGCCCGGGCCATGCGAGGGCTTCTCTACGCCATGCCACGCGAGACTGTCGTTGACTTCCGTCCCTTCGTCGGCAAGGCTGGCACAGGCACCGGAGCTGATCCTCGTGGAGGCTGGGATCTGGCGTTGTCCCTACTGGCTGCAGAGACGCACGCCACGCGTGCGTCACACATTCATGCTTTTCACTCTCTCCGTGAGGGACCAGCGGAGCCTACAGCGGATTACTGGCGACGCGCCATGCGTATCTACACGCGCCTGGGGACCTCAGGGGGCACACAGCTGTGGGCGCTTTGGACGATCATGTTTGGAGTTCGCCTGGAGTACACTGACATATTCACACGATACAGCGACGCTGCTCTCGAGGCTTTCTCACCCACCCTGCAGCTGCTCCCGTGGGCCCATCAGCTTTTCCTCCAGGTAACGTCGGCCCGCGAGGCACCAGTAGCACATCAGGAGACTTCTCTCGCTGCAGCAGTCCTCGCCTCACCACCATCTTCCCTCCTGCAGTCACCCTCACCTTCCTCCATCACGACCTCATCTTCCTCCTCCTCTTCGACCTCGTCTACGCCCACGCACACGCAGGGCGTTGCAGCAGCTGCCCAGGAGAAGAAGAAGAATAGGAAGCGCGGATCGGGTTAGCAGTAGTCGTCATCCAGTGGTAGCAGTGGCCGTTTCGTGCACTGCTACAACTGTGGAGGTGCCCATCGCTACACCGAGTGCCAGCAGCCGCTCGACTGGGAGCGCATCACTCGCGGACTTCAGGCTGCCCATGCCGCTCGCACCGCGTCCGGCACGTCGACCGCACACTCCTCTGGACGCGTGGCGACTACGACTGCAGCTGTTCCTACATCCTCACCAGCGAGCAGCAGTGATCCAGACCCACGTGACCGCACCATCGCCGAGCTTCGTCATCTTCTGGCGCTTTGCTTTCAGGGAGGTGCGAGTGTGTTTTCATCGTCGAGTGGGTCATAGACTGCTTGTTTGTCCGTCCTCGTGACTCGTGATGACACGTGTGGGGGAGCACAGTCCGCATGTGATGATGATGGGCCTGACTGCACTGATTGGATTCATGAGTCTCACCTTCGTGATGTACGTCGTTCCTTCCCACTGACGGCTCAGCGTCCCTCTGATGCCGAGTGTTCTATTGCTCGTTGTACAGTGACGTCCACCAGTCGTGACTCCGGTGGCACTTGGATCATTGATTCCGGTGCCACCCACCACATGACGTGTCGTCGTAGTGACTTTGTGGTACTTGGTCCTGTCACAACTGTTAGTTCTGTTCGTATAGGTTCTGGTCAGTCCTTACCAGTTCACGGTGTTGGGGTTGTTTGCTTTCATGGTCCGTCTGGCCCCCTGTATCTCTCTGACGTGCTGTTTGTGCCTGATCTTGAGCTCAGTTTGCTGTCTGTGCGTGACTGCACTGTGATGGGTCTCTCCGTTGAGCATACCGCTGACTCAGCGATTGTGACTGCTCTTGACACCCGTAGCATTGTCTTGCGTGCCTCAGTCATCGATGATTTGTACCGCATTGCTCGGCCCTCCTCCCTTTGCTCTCCCACCTCCTCTGGTCGCGTTTTTGTCACTAGTGTTCTATCCCCGGAACACTAGCGGTTGCTTCACCGACGTCTGTGTCATCTGGGCTCCGATACTGTGTCAAAGCTCATCCGGACACAGTCCGCTCTTGGTCTTGACGTGGCTTCTTTCGAGAAGCCACCCAAGACCGACTGTCTTTTTTGCGCTCAGGGTAAGATGCACCAGTGCACTTACCCTGATTCGCGTTCCCGAGCACTGAGGCCCCTAGAGTTGGTCCACTCGGACCTGCTTGGTCCTCTCCCGGTCGAGTCACTATCCGAGAGGGGCCGGTATGTTCTGACGCTGACCGATGACTTCACCCGGATGCGGTGGGTCTACAGTCTGCGTCAGAAGAGCGACGCCGCCCTTGCGGTTCGGCTCTGGCTCGTGATGGCTGAGCGTCAGTCTCGCTATACGCTACATACCTTTCGCTCGGATCGCGGCGGCGAGTTCCTCGGCGAGATGGACTCCTTCTTTGCTGAGCACGGCATTTTTCACCAGGTCTCCGTTCCTGCTACCCCACAGCAGAACGGTGTATTTGAGCGCTGGAACCGCACCATGGAGGATACGGTCCGCGCCATGCGGTCTGAGTGCGGTCTCCCGGAGTCCTTCGCATTCGAGGGCTTCGCCTACATGACTTGGGTCTGGAACCGCCTTTCGCATGGTCCACTTCCGGATCATGTTACACCGTACGAGCTCTGGTTTGGCCACCGTGCCGATCTTCGTCTCGCATGCGTCTGGGGATCCCTGGCCTCCGTATGGTACACCGAGGACGAGCAGGGGTCCAAGGTCTCCCCTCGGGGTTGCTTGTGTGCCTTCATCGGCATCTCCCCGCGGTCGAAGGCCTGGTGCTTTTGGGACCCCACTCGCCGTCGTGTCATTGAGTCCCGTGACGCGCTGTTTTTTTAGTCACTCACATACCGTGATCTGACTTCAATCACAGCGCTCTCTACATCTCATGTCCCTTCCTGTGAGGGTCCTCGGCGGATGGGGGAGACCTCTTCGCCAGCGACCATTCCTCGCCAGGCTGATGTGTCCGCTCGAGTCCCCTCTCGATCTCCAGCACTTGATGATCCGGCTATCATTGCCGTTGGTCCAGAGATCCCACCTGTCCAGCCTGCTTCGCACCCCACAGGTACCGCTGCTCCCACGCCTCCTCCTGCATCACCCTCTGTGTCCACTAGCACCCCNCTGTGGTCGTACCTGTCCCTGTGGTCGTACCTGTTCTTGCGCCTGAGGTGCGCCCCTCGACCTCCGGCTACTCCCGTGAGCCCGGTGGTCGCCTTCGACCACTGGATTCTGGAGCTCAGCGAGCGTCGGGTTCCGGACCCAGACGTTCCTCTCGCAGCATTGCGAGCGGTGATCCAGGCACAAAGGCCTTAGGCCTGAGTGTCCGCACAGAGCTTTCAGAAGTACACCCAGCATGCCCCATAGGGCACGACCTGGTCACTCGCGAGTTCCATATCGCCTGTGAAGCAGCAGCTGATCTCGTGGCCGTCAGGCGAGACACGGAGGCGTGTACACTTGCCACGCAGAGTTCCCCCTCTATGGTGCCGGACCCGGGCACATTGAGGGAGGCTTTCTCATTGCACGATGCTGATGCCTGGCGAGCTGCTTGCGAGGATGAGCTTCGCGCTATCCGAGAGCACGGAGTCTACGAGCTGGTCGACCTTCCCCCTGGGAGGAAGGCGATTCGGGTCAAGTGGGTCTTTCGCAAGAAAGTGAAGCCGGATGGCTCACTGGAATGCTACAAGGCCCACTTGGTTGTCAAGGGGTTCTCTCAGATTGAGGGAGTTGATTACACTGACACCATTGCCCCTGTCGGCCGCATGACCTCAGCACGAGCTCTGTTCGGTATAGTAGCTCAGCATGACTGGGAACTACACCAGATGGATGTGAACAACGCGTTCCTCCATGGCTCTTTGGATGAGGAGATCTATGTGGCTCAGCCACCTGGCTTTGAGGACGGTGACAAGGTCTGGCGCTTGCGCAAGTCCTTGTACGGCCTCAAGCAATCTCCACGGTGTTGGAACCGGGAGATCACTGGCACCTTGACTCGTCCAGGATACGTACAGAGCAAGGCAGACCCCTCACTCTTCATCCTACCGACACCCGAGCGGTTTACCGCCATCCTGGTCTATGTTGATGACCTTCTGATCGCGTCTCCGTCGCTAAAGGCCGTGAAGGAGGCCAAGGCTGTCCTGCAGACCGCCTAGAGGATGAAGGACCTCGGTCCTGCATCGGTGTTTCTTGGTATGGAGATTGTGCGAGATCGCAGACATCGGACACTGTTGCTGCATCAGGCCCGATACGCACGAGTCGTAGGGGAGCGCTTTAGTGATCTCCTTGGTGCAGTGCCCACTGGTTCCACACCACTCACACCTGATGGGCAGGATGCCCTGAAGGTGGATGACCCTACACAGCTGGGGGAGACAGTGGACGTAACCTTGTACCTCCGTCTCATCGGATCTTTGATGTACCTGGCCACTACCACGCGTCCTGACATCACGTTCGCCGTCAACCTCCTCGCTCAGTTCTCGCAAGCTCCACGTGCGAGAGCTCTTCATGCAGCTGTGGGAGTGGTACGGTACGTGGTCTCCACACGGCATCTCGGGCTCTGCTTTCGTCGGCAGTGTTTGGTGGTCCTTGACGGCTATACTGACAGCGACTGGGCTTGGAGTCCTGACGGGCGCAGTCGCACTGGCTACGTGTTTCTGTTCAGTGGTACCGCATTGTCTTGGCGAAGCGGGAAGCAGGGCTGCATCGCACGTAGGTCGTCGGAGGCAGAGTATGTGGCTTTGGGGGCAGGGGCTACAGAGGCAGTTTGGCTGCAGCGCTTGTTTCTTGAGCTTGGGCAGTCAGTACCCGCCATTGTGCTGCGTTGCGACAACCAGAGTGCTCTCGCCATCGCGGAGAACTCTGGTGTTTTTCATGCTCGCACAAAGCACATTGCGGTTGAGTATCACTTCGTTCGTGATCTGGTGGAGCGACGCGTGATCTCCATCATGTGGGTTGGCACTGACTTGCAGCGAGCTGATTTCTTGACGAAGGCACTTGCCCGTGGAAAGTTCCTGGTGGCCATTCTTTCTGTTGGGCTTCGCCCCGTGCGTGACAGTGGTTGAGTGTGGGATGTACGTTGTCGTCTCATCTGTCTGTGTCACTCACTATGTGGTTGTACCAGTGCTGCACGCGTATGGACATGCGCACCATCGGGTCATTGGGGAGTGTTGTGCTTTGTGCCGTTCTTGTACAGTTTACAGTGACCACTCGGCCGTGTCCATACTCGTGCAGATCCCTGAGGCAGGCGGCCCTGGTGACACCGGCGCGCAACAGGCGGCGGACTACTCGTCTGGAGCTGACCGACCACTGTTCCAGAGCCCCACATGTCACCTGGACTCCTTGCTGTGCCGTCTACGTCTTGCAGGCGCTATTCGGCGGACTGGGCATGAGGTCCATTTGCATGTTTTTGCATTGTATACTCGCTGTCAGTCGATGGATGCATGCATGTGACCAGTCGTTGCGTGCGTCTTCTGATTCTGCACGTCTAGGTTCAGACGGCGTAGGATTCTGACATGTGTGCACAGAGTTACGGCCAAAACAGTGGTTTTGGGCCGGTTCTCAGGACAGCTCTTGGACTGCCGCGTGCGACACCCGCCGTGCGCCGCGGAAGGTATTTATACCCTGGACCTGTCAGTTGTCATTTCTCTCTGCATATGGTATATTGAAGCATCCTGACACTTTGACTTGTGTCTCCTAGCCAAACCCTTGCCGTTGTGTGTACGACCTGTGACTGTCGTCACCGTCTGACTAGGCACTGACGCCCGGTCAGCGGCTGTGTTGCTAGGAAGCTTCTACGCACTTTCTCATTGGACACACCGTAAAATGATTTGCGCATCTTTCCATCATTCTGAAAACAAGAGGATAAAAAAAACAGCCTCTTCCCTTACACTGCTCTAGGAAGCAACACACTTTGGTCAGAACGCAATTGACCTCATCCAAAACAGACGAATGTGGAAGGATTACATGTCAGAAACGCCGTGAGGAGAGTGAGTTGCCTACGGCAACTCGCTAGTCGATTCCACCCTTCAGCCGGCGAGAGAAAGCTCCCCGACGCTCACCAAGAAAAAAACTCAAGGGCGAATTTGTCCCATGTCACAATCTACCCACAATCATGAGTTTTGACCTATCCTATACTAGTCTAAACTAACATAATCTCACAGGAAAGACTAAACCAGGTCATCAAAGTATTGCAGTTAACACACAAGCAGGCACAGGAATGGATTGTCTTCAGGCCAGATGTGAGCTCTCTAAGAGGGGAGTACTCAAGACATCAGTGTATGCGAAGGCTACTCGCCAGCCACATGACTCGCGTCTGCTCCTCCGGTCTCCCGTACTCACGGATCTGCACGTCAACGGGCGTGAGCCGAGAGGTCACAGTAAGAGAACCACAACATGTTGTGATTTGTGACGTTCATGTCAACCAGTACAGTTTACTGTGACCACTCGGCAGTGTCCATGACCGTGCAGATCCCTGACGCGGACCCAAGTGGTACTCATGCGTCGTCTGGTGGTGGACTACCAGCTTAGAGCTGATCGACGACCGTCCCAGAGCTCTGGAGGCTGCCAGGGACCTCTTGCAGTTTTTCTACAGCACGTAGGAGTTTATCGATGAACAAGCTTTGGGCCGAATTTGCATTCTTTTGCATTGTCTGTCCACCGTTTGATGTCGGATACATGCATGTGACAAGTCGTAGCGTCCGATTCTGCACGTCTAGGTTCCAACGTCGTAGCTTTCTCACATGTCTACGCTGTGTTACGGTCAAAACAATGGTTTTGGGCCGGTTTTAGGACAGACCTTGCATTGCCGCGTGTGACACCCATCGTGCGCCGTAGCAGGTACTTATGCCATGGACCTCTCATTTTTCATTTATCCCTGCAAATGCTATAGACGCATTATGACACTCTCACTAGTGTCTCCTTGCCAGACCCTTACTGTCGTGTGTACAACCTGGGACTGTTGTCACCGTCTGATGGGGCACTGGCGCCCAGTCAATAGCTGTGTCGCATAGGAAGCTTGTATGCATCTTCTCATGGTATCAGAGCAGCGAGGCATCTCTCGCTGAGCTGCATAGCAGTGATGCAATAGTGGCAGCAGTAGTGGGAGCCACGGCTAAAGCCACGGTTGTGGGAGGACCCACCAATCCACGATGACCCGCCGTAGCAGATTGCAGCTGCGAAGACACCCTTGCAACCGCATCACCACGACACCACCACCACAGGGCAGCCAAGGGTTTCCCAACCCCCTCCAGCAGCAGTTGAGGCATGAGATGTTGAGAAGGGATCTGTGAAGGGTCCGAGAAGCTTCACTCAGGTCGCACAAACCACCTCCCCGGACGTGAGAGAATGCAACTGCTCTATTTGACCACCACTTTTGGCGTGTAAGGGCTCATTAGAAAGCTCTTGCAAAACCGTATCCATTGCTTCCACTCCCGCCTCATTTCATGTCCTGTAGGCTCCAGGAAATGAAACAACGCTCGCAGATCTAGATTTTCTGCACATTTTGAGCTGAAACGAAAGCAGTGACGTTTTTGACTTTTTTTTTCTGCATGAAACTACCGCCATTGTATTTAGCATCCTCTGGCGCATAATCTCTCAAACGTTCGCCTCATTTGGACAACCTTCATGCTGATGTCATCATTGTGAGTGATGATGTCAACACCAAAATGATGTTGGTGTAAAAAATGACATTTCAGACAAAAATTTGGCTGAAACATCATATTCTGCCAGCGTTGCAGACTCTCGAGAAACCCTAACAATCCTGCAATGTGATAATTTTGATGTCTTGGTCCATACGGAGCGTTGACATGGCTCCGACCGGTGACAAGGGGTCATGAGCCCACTCGCGCAGGCCATTGCGGACCTGCGTAGTTAGCAGGATGAGATTCTTCGCCACCAGCAGCAGCAGACTGATGCCATCAGTACCCTCGCTGATCTTATTCGTGGTCAGTCCACGGCCCCACAGCAGACATCCGGGGGAGTCGGCGGTGCCATACCTTCTGCACAGCAGTCAGCATCTACACCAAGGAGAGTAGCTGGACAGGACCCGCCACTTTTCGATCCTTTGGATGAGGACCCCGACATGCCTTGCATGGAGGATGACACCCACAAGAGGGAGATTTGCGAGCTTCAGGAGCGACCTCGCCAGCTTCAGACGTGTTCTAGTTTTTGATTACGGGAGATCCGATCCTTGCCTGACCCCTACCTTGACAACTTTCCTCGTCCCGGCGTCTTCCCACTCTATGGTTGCTCACCCCATAGAGCGGCAACCCAAGGACTTCGAGACACCACCCCCACGCTTTGTCAGCGATGACGGCTTTGACTGTTGGGAGACTCTCTTCCAGGTCTGGGCCACTTCAAAGGGGGTATGGCCCTACTCTCACAGTCTGTATGAGGTTGCAGACCGCGCTTAGGTGCTGACAGCGGCTCGGGCGATGCGCGGACTCCTTTACGCCATGCCGCGCGAGACTGTTGTGGAATTCCGCCCTTTCCTTGGAGAGGCCGGCACGGGTGCAAGTGCTGATCCACGTAGGGGCTGGGACTTGGCACTGTCACTGCTTGTTGAAGAGACGCACGCCACCCGCGCGGCTCACATTTGCGCCTTTCACTCCCTTTGTCAGGGACCTGCTGAGCCCGCAATTGATTACTGGTGGCGTGCCATGCGCATCTATACGTACCTAAGGACTTAAGGAGGTACACAGTTTGGGCGCTTCGCACGCTCATGATCGGAGTTCATCTTGAGCACGCACACAATTTCTGGGGGTACAACAATGTGGTGCTTGAGCCCTTCTCCACCTCGCTTCAGCTCCTCCCTTGGACGCATGAGCATTTCCTCCATGTGACTTCCGCCCGCTAGGGAGCCGTGGCCCACCAGGAGAGTTCTCTTGTTGCAATGGTCATCGCGTCGCCGTTGACGTCCCTCTTGCAGACCACTTCTTCATCCTCTGGCACACCCTCCTCTTCCTCTTCCACCCCGGCTACCCCGACTCAGATGTAGGGAGTGGAAGCCACGGCACAGGGGAAGAAGGGTAGGAAGAAGCATGGTTCGAGCCAGCAGCAGTCGCAGCAGCGGCACCAATCCTCGAGCGGTAGTAGTGGACACGATGTCCAGTGCTACAATTGTGGAGGCGTTCATCACTACATCGAGTGCCAGCAGCCGCTTGATGGGGCGCAGATCAGTCCCGGTCTTCGGGCTACACAAGCACATTGTCTTGAGGCGTCCAGAAACACAGCCTTCGGTCGCGTTGCAACCATGACTGTAGCAAATCCTGCTTCCTCACCGGCGAGCACTGGCGACCCGGACCCGCGTGACCGCACCATCACCGAGCTTTGTCATCTTTCAACACTTTGCTTTTTGGGAGGTGCGAGTGTGTTGTCACAGCCGGGTGGTTCACAAACTATTTCTTCGTCTGTTCTCGTCGCTTGTGAGGACTCGTGTGGGTGGGCACAGCTCGCATGTGATGACGATGGGCCTAACAGTACCGATTGGATTCATGAGTCGCACTTCTGTGCCCTTAGTCATTCCTCCTCACCTGTTGCTCAGTGCCTATCTTAGGCCGAGTGCTCCATTGCACGTTGTACAGTGACGTCCTCGGGTCGTGATCCCGGTGGCACTTGGATCATTCATTTTGGTGCCACTCATAACATGACTTGTCCTTGCAGTGACTTCGTCGTTCTCGGTCCTATTGCGTCTGTTCGCTCCGTTCGCACAGGATCTCGCCAGTCCTTGCCAGTCCAGGGTTTTGGGGTTGTGTGCTTTGATGGTCCATCTGGCCCCATGTATCTTTCCAAGGTGCTTTTTGTGCCTGACCTTGGGCTAAGCTTGTTTTCTGTGCGTGCCCGCACTCTAATGGGACTGTCTATGGAGCACACTGTAGACTCCGCGACAGTGACAGCTATTGAAACTCATACCGTTGTTCTTTGCGGCTCTATTGTAATTGACGTGTATCGTCTCTCAGATTTCTCCTCCTCCCTCTTGCTCCCCCTCTCCTCTTGCTCGAGTGTTTGTCACTGACATTCTCTTTGCTGAGCACCAGTGACTGTTGCATCGTTGCTTGTGTCATGTGGGCTCCGACACTGTGTCCAAGCTCATTTGGACACAACCCGTACTTGGTTTGGATGCTGCTTCTTTCAAGAAGCCGCCCAAGACTGACTGTCTATTTAGCGCTCACGTTAAGGTTCCTCGTTGTACCTACCCTGACTCTCATTCTTGCACACTTTGCCCTCTTCAGTTGGTCCATTGGGACCTTCTCGATCCTCTTCTTGTCGAGTCTCTGTCCGATCGGGGCAGATACGTTTTGACCCTGACTAATGACTTCACCCGGATGCGATGAGTCTACATCGTGCGCTAGTAGAGCGATGAGGCCCTTGCGGTTCGCCTCTGGCTAGTGATCCCTTGTTAATCCTCTCTGTATATATCTCTCTCTCCGGTGTGGACATGAGTGTGCAGTGCATGCTGACCAAGAGAGCAGAGGCAACGCACAGTGAGTCGCTGCGCCACACTGGACCAACGTAGACCCATCAGGCGTCACTTGTGTGCTTGCCTCCCTCTCACAACACTACCCTTTCAGTGCTTAGATTGGTTCCTTACTCGGTTCCGTGAAAGCTATGGATGTCCTCAGACTCGCATTGTGGCACACCTCCAAGAACCTAGATTAGTCCTAGCATAGTAGATGACATTTCTTGGGTTTTGGGAAACTCTTGTGGGTGGAGGGTAGTTTGGTGACACTCGAGGGCTTTGCCCTCACTCAAGCATGCTACGCCAGTGAGCCCTGCTTGCTGGCCGACGGGTGAGTCTTGCTCATCGAGAATCACCCCCTCAAACTCCTAGTTGTTCGAGCTTGACACTTGGAGTTGTTCACGAGAATCCATCGCTGACACAAAACGGACCTAAACTCCCTCCACACTCAACCGTTTTCAGTAAAACTTGTTGCGTTGGATTCGTAGCGATCTTCTCATGGTATCATAGCCTCTTCCCAGGCATGGTAGTGATGAATAGAGGGGGCGCCGAGGGAAAAGGGAGGCGGCCGGGCCACTCGCGGATCTAGAATTGCGCGGCCGCCGCAAAACCGGGCTACGCACGTCGCGAAGGGTCGTCGAAGACCCTCCCCTAGGCTGCGTGGGACAGCAGAGGCAGCGGAAGTCAGGGGGAACCTCACAAGGCGAGAAAGGAGGTAGGAGGGAGGGCCCAAGCACAAATCTGCCACCTAGAGGCGGACGCGGGGTCCCTTGACCCACAGAGTGGCCAGTGCAGGTTGCAAGTGGCCTAAGAGAGCCTCTAGTATCAAGAACAGGCGAGACCTACGAGCGTAAGGCTCGCGAATGAAAACTGGGCCCAAAGTGGGCCCGACGAATTGCTGCCGAAATTTCGTTGGTCGGCAATGAGCTCGGTCAGAGCCCACGGCATCGTCCTAGGACGTGTAGACACCCCAAGAACCATGAGCCAAGCAGGTTCAGGGTCTAGAGGGCAAGAGGAAGGAAGGGGAAGCGGCGGTGCCTCGGTTGGAGCCGGCGCAGGTACCGGCGTCGGCGCTAGTGGAGGTGCTGTAAGAGTGACATGGGAGGACCTGAGTAGGATAATGACGCAAAAGGACCTTACGCCGCCCGCGTTGGGCTCGCATGATTTCCTCGCGTGGAAAGACGTATTCCCTGCAAGGGCGGCGGAGCACGGGCTAGAGGAGCTTTACCTCGCTCCCTCGAGCGATGCAACTGAGGACCGCGTCTTACTCCGGGCTTTTAATGCCCTAGTCCGGGCGCTACCCGACGACCAGACTTACGCCATCCGTCACTTTTGCTTTGGCGGCAAAGGGGAGGACCCAGCAGACCCTCGCAGTGGGCTCCCACGCCCACATGAGGCATGGCAGCACCTGGCTACACGCCATGAGGAATGAGGCATGGCGCTTGTGATCTCCCCGCGCGACCGTCTCCGCAACTTGTACCCAAAGCCAAGCGCACTGATAGCATAGAATTTGGATGCGACAATGGATCTACGTCGCCGCATTCTTGGGCTTGGAGCCTCCTGCTCCGTGCTCGAGTGGTTGGACCCCGTTCTATTGTACCTTCGCGAACCTTATAGGGAGTTCCAGCGAGGGCTCTTGAGGCGTCTCCGGGTCACTGATATTGAGAACATAGATCTCGCGGAAGTATTTGAGGAGCTTCGTCATTACGAGGACATCCTCTGTGGCAAGGCTCAAGAGGCCACCACCCCATCACCTAGCGCATTCGTGCATCAGTTTTCGCCAAGCGCTTCTACGAACTCCGCTCAGGGAGGAGGTAGAGGTAGAGGAGGCTGGGGACAGGGAGGGACAGGCGCCAAGCCTGGAAGGGGGAAAGGGTGTAGTCGGGGTGGCGGTGGATAGCTCACCTATAACTACTGTGGCAAACCCGGTCACCTCTGGCGTGCGTGTCCGGACCTTCAGCGCTTCATGACGTCATCACAACAGTAGCAGACACAACAGCGGTTCATAGCTCCACCACCTCGTCCGCAGTTTGGACAGCAGCTGCAGCCACCAACGTGGTCCACATCGTTGACCACTGGACCCCAGGCATCGATGCCCTTTGGCGGAGTCACGTACGCGCCATCTCTGGTGCAGTCGCTACCCAGCCAGCCATCTCATCAGTGGCCACTCCCCTTCTACCAGGGCCCCTACTTTGTGCCACCGAACTCGGTCATCCCAGTTCCCGCACATGAATGGGCACAGCGCATCTACATGGATATGACTGCATCGCAGTAGCCCACGGTCGGATCTCCTGCTACTGGGTGGACAGCGCCCATGGAGCTTCAGCCTCCAGAGCCAACAGTAATGCCGCAGTCGTCAGGTCAGCGATTGGCGCACACTCATGTCACATCATCACAATCACTCCCCATGCATGAATGGTTGTTTGACGCCGTTGCATCACACCACATGTCACCACATCGTCAGCTGTTTGTGTCGCTGTATGCTACACATGATGTGGAGGGTGTGAAAACCGGGTCTCGGGAAGTGCTGGAGGTGGAGGGCATGGGTACAGTAGCCCTGCAAGCACCTGGGGGTGTTTTATGGCTGACTGGTGTGTTGTATGTGCCTAAGCTGAAAGTGAACCTTTTGTCTGGGGGGCAGCTAGACCGCCAAGCGAACATGTCCACTCTAACACAGAAACAACGGTGCATGCTTTTTTATGCTGCTAGTGTCCTGTTGGCTGATGGGCCGCTGCACGTGGACATGCTCTATTGCCTTACACTGTTTCCACTGATCCAGACAAACTCACACAGACCACAGACACATGTCATCACAGCAATTGACAACAAGCATAAAGACTTAGTGCACCATCACCTTGCACACATCAACATAGACGTGATCACAGTCATGATTAAGCACACGACAGCACATGGACTCCTCCCCACAGACTGTCCACATGGCTTAACCATAGACGCCAGTCTTGACTGTTAGGAAGGTAAAGCCCACAGATAGACGTTTCCCAGTTCAGAAAGGGTATGCAAGGCCCCTCTTGAACTTGTCCATGCAGACTTGACAGGACCCATGCCGGTGTCCTCTGTCGAGTATGGATCTCAATACATTCTCACACTTACAGACGACTACAGTCGCTTTCGCTGGGCATTTTTGCTGAAGTCGAAAGCGGATGCCCAATGTGCTATAGCCGAGTGGATACCCCTTGTTGAGCGTCAGACTGGCTGTAAATTACTAAAACTACACACAGACAGAGGAGGAGAGTTCATGGGTACATTAACAGTAGAAATGAAAGCCAGAGGTATAGAGCATCAGACCACTGCCCCATACACACCACAACAAAATGGTGTGGCAGAAAGGTGGCACAGGACGCTTGGTGATGTGTTGCGTACCCTGATGAACGAGTCCGGCTTTTCCTTTGGTTTTTGGGAAGAAGCCATCAAATACGTCACCTGGGTATGGAACAGGGTACTACAGGGGCCCTTGTCCAAGTCAGTCACACCATGGGAGCGGTGCTTTAAGGAAAAGGCTGACTTAAGGCCAGCAAGGGTGTGGGGCACTATGGCATGCGTGTGGCTTGCACAGCCTCAAAGAGACAATAAACTCAGTCCACAAGGTTGTTGGTGCGTCCTAGTAGGCATCTCACATGCATGCAAAGCATGGCGTTTCTGGGATCCGATGCATCATCACTTCCTAGAAAGTAGGGATGCTTCCTTCTTAGAACACATGCCCTGCAAACAATTCCGCACCTTGCGCCATTACTCGTACATCACCATTCCAGATCAGTACCCAGACTGTGTGAGCGTGCCTGTATTCGTACCTCAAACACCTGTTGTACGCACAGATCAATCACCACAGCAACACGCGGACATAGGTGGAACATCACGGG
Organism: Penium margaritaceum; assembly: GCA_023375785.1. Lineage (NCBI taxonomy): Eukaryota > Viridiplantae > Streptophyta > Zygnematophyceae > Desmidiales > Peniaceae > Penium > Penium margaritaceum. The sequence continues at coordinate 53,627 of SZWC01009717.1, forward strand.
TACCCACAGATCTCTTAACACCCACGGATCTCCGCAGCACAGAATCCAGTGGTCCACATACACCGCCCGGGCTTCAGACCGGAGTATCTCATAACAGCACGGAGAGAACAAAAACACCATCATCACAGCCCGTGCGTCATTCCTTGCGCAATGTAGCGCGTGTGAACTATCGACAATTTTACCCCACAGCCGGACCCGTGAACGTGGACCACACCATTGTGGAACCACAAACCCTTGCTGAGGCCAAGGGGCGTGCAGATCCATCTGAGTGGGAGAAAGCTATGGTAGCTGAGCTGAATGCCCTTCTAGAGCATGGGGTGTATGACCTTGTTCCGCTGCCACCCGGTCGGAAAGCCATTGATGTCAAATGGGTGTACAAGCTCAAGAGGAACTTGGCTGGACTCATCAAGAAACACAAAGCAAGGCTAGTTGCAAAGGGGTTTCACCAGGTACCCGGTCAAGACTTCACAGACACATATGCCCCAGTTGGAAAGTAGGGAACAAGTCAAGCACTGTTGGGTGTAGCGGCTCATGAGGACTGGGAGATACATCAAATGGATGTAAAGAATGCCTTCCTCAACGGTCCACTCGAGGAAGAGCTATATGTCAAGCAGCCAGAGGGGTTTGAGGATGGTACAGATCGCGTGTGGCTCCTCCTCAAAGCCATGTATGGGCTTAAGCAGGCCCCACACTGTTGGAACAAGAAGATTTCACGTACCCTTGACTCAGGAGGGTTCATCCAAAGTGTAAGCGATCCCTCTCTCTTCTTGCGCTGGGATCATGGCCTCCCTGTCGCCCTGCTTGTCTATGTGGATGACCTGCTTATCTTGTCACCCTCGCTTTCCCTCATCACATAAACAAAGAAACTGCTTACTACGCACTATAGCATGACCGGCCTGGGTGACGCTACAAACTTCTTGCGCATGACCATTACCAGGGAAAGGGCTGCTCGCACGCTCACCTTGCATCAAGGATGGTTCATTGCACATCTCATGACATGTTTTCAACACTTGGTATAGCATCTACAACGGCAGCATACACCGATGAGCCCCGATGTATACGCCCACCTCCTGGATGCAAACACTTGTTACGGACCCGACAGTGACCCCACACTCTACAGGCAAAAAACTGGCAGGTTTTCCTATCGTGCATCCACCACACGCCCAGACATCTCCTGCGCAGTCAACGTGATGGCACAGTTCAGTCAACAACCACGAAGTACACATCTTAAAGCATTTCTGAAGCTGCTGCGCTATGTCATGGACACAGCTGAACTTGGCTTGGTCTTTGTCCCCTCTGTGAGCTCTGTGTTGAACGGGTATTGTGACAGTGATCATGCACGTGATTGTGGGGCACGTAGTCGTGGTGGTTATGTGTTTCAAATGTGGGGAACAGCAGTGTCATGGCAGAGTGCAAAACAGTCATGTGTGGCATAGAGTGTAGCGGAGGCTGAGTACATGGCGTTGTGTGAAGCAGCATGTGAATGCATCTGGTTGGCACACCTGCTTGAGGAATTAGAACTGTACACTCATGTCGTAACACTTCACAGCGACAGCTCTGCCGCAAGCCGCATCGCAGCAAATGATGGTGTGCTGCATCCACGCTCAAAGCATATCAGTGTAGAGCACCACTTCGTTCGAGAGGCAGTCGAGGGAGGGGCCATCCAAGTGTACCCTATCAGCGGCGATGCTCAATTGGCTGACTTTCTTACCAAGGCACTCCCATCTACCGCACTTCGCCACCAGCTAGCACACCTCGGTTGCATCCCCACCGCACTCACGTCCAAGGGGGCGTGTTAATCCTCTCTATATATAATTCTCTCTCCGGTGTGGACATGAGTGCGCAGGGCATGCTGACCAAGAGAGCGGAGGCAATGCACGGTGAGTCGCTATGCTACACTGGACCGACGCAGACCCATCAGGCGTCACTCGTGTGCTTGCCCCCCTCTCACAGCACTGCCCCTTTAGTGCTTGGATTGGTTCCTTACTCGGTTCCGTGAAACCTATGGATGTCCTCAGACTCGCATTGTGGCACACCTCCGAGAACCTAGACTAGTCCTAGTATAGTAGATGACATTTCTTGGTTTTTGGGAAACTCGTGTGGGTGGGAGGTAGTTTGGTGACACTCGAGGGCTTTGCCCTCGCTCGAGCATGCTACGCCAGCAAGCCCTGCTGGCTGGCCGACGGGTGAGTCTCCCTCAACAAGACTCACCTGCTCGAACTCCTAGTTGTTCGAGCTTGACACTTGGAGTTGTTCGCGAGAATCCATGGCTGACACAAAATGGACCTAAACTCCCTCCACACTCAACCGTTTTCATTAAAACTTGTTGCGTTGGATTTTTAGTGTTCTTCTCATGGCTGAGCGTCAGTCTTGCCACACGTTGTAAACTTTCTGCTCGGATCGTGGCGGCAAGTTTCTTGGTGAGATGGATTGTTTCTTCGACGAGCACAGGGGTTTTCACCAAGGCTTCGCTCCTGCTACTCCTCAGCAGAATGGTGTCTCTGAGTGCTGGAACCATAACATGGAGGATACAGTTTGCACTATGCGATCTGAGTGCGGTCTCCCAAATTCCTTCACCTTCGAAGGATTTTCCTACATGATGTGGGTCTGGAACCGCCTCCCGCACAGTCCCCTTCCGGACCACCTTATGCCATACAAGCTTTGGTAAGGCCACTGTGCTGACCTGTGTCTCACTCGTGTCTGGGGATCCTTGGCTTCTGTGTGGTACACAAGGCACACAAGCGACCCCACGATGAGACCTTGGACACCAAGGACTGGCAGGGGTCCAAGGTCTCATCGTGGGGTTGCTTGTGTGCCTTTACAGCCATCTCCCAGCGGTGAAAGGTTGGGTGTTTTTGGGACTCTGCTTGTCGTTGCATTGTTGAGTCCCGCGACGCGCTCTTCTTTGAGTCCCTCACCTACCGCGATCTGACCTCAATCACGCCGCTATCCGTCACGCATGTTCCTACGCGTGAGGCTTCTCGATGGGTGGGGATGTCTGAGCCTACGAGCACCTCTCGCCCGGGAGACGTGTCCGTCCGATTTCCCTCCACTTTTTGGTCCAGCGATCATCACTGTCAGCCCAGAGACCTCTCCAGTACAGCCGGCTTCTACCCATGTTCCCTCGCACCCCACAGGCATCCATGATCCTGTACTTGTGTATGCAAGCACTCCGGCCTATGTGCATGGTCTTGCCTCACTTGCTCCTACTGTCACACCCAGTCTCGTATCTACCACACATGCATCTCCCCGCACGGCATCACCTGCTCCTTTGCCTCAGCCCTCACCAGCTGTGGTCGTGCTTGTCCCTGCACCTGAGTTGAGTCCCTTGAGCCCAAGTTACTCACGTGAGCCTGGTGGTCGTCTTCGACCATTGGACTCCGGAGTCAAGTGAGTGTCAGGTCGCGCATCTAGGCGCTCTACTCACAACATCTTGAGTGTTGATCCCAACACAAAGGCCCTAGGCCTGAGTGTTCTCACTGAGCACACGGAGGTACATCCATCGTGCCCCGTTGGACACGATCCCGTCACTCTCCAGTTTCATATCTCTTGTGATGTAGTATAAGATCTTGTGGTCGTAAGACCTAGCACTGAGGCGTGAACACTGGCCACTCAAAGCTCTCCCTCTCTGGCGCCTGATCCGGGCACACTGAGACAAGCTCTCTCATCACAAGATGCTGACGCTTGGCGTGCTTCCTACGAGGATGAGCTTTGTGCCATCCGAGAGCACGGAGATTACGAGCTAGTCGACCTTCCACTTGGGAGGAAGGCTATTCAGGTCAAGTGGGTCTGTCACAAGAAAGTGAAGCCAGATGGCTCACTGGAACGCCACAAGGCTCGCTTGGTTGTCAAGGGATACTCTCAGATTGAGGGCATCAATTACACTGACACCATTGCTCCTGTTGGCTGCATGACTTTAGCTCGTGCTCTGATCGGAGTAGTTGCTCCACATGATTGGGAACTGCACCAGATGGATATGAACAATGTGTTCCTTGATGTCTCTTTGGATGATGAGATTTACGTGGCTCAGCCACCAGGCTCTGAGGATGGTGAAAAGCTTTGGCACATGTGCAAGTCCTTGTACGATCCAAAGCAGTCTCCTTGGTATCGGAACGAGGAGAGTACTAGCACCTTGACTCGTGCGGGATATCTACAGAGTGAGGTAGATCCCTCTCTCTTCATCCAACTGATGCCTGAGCGATTCACTGCCATCTTGGCCTATGTGGATGACCTTTTGATTGCGTTTCCTTCCATGGAGGTTGTAAAGGAGGCCAAGGCGGTCCTCCAGACTGCCTATAGGATGAAGGACCTTGGTCCTGCAGCGATGTTTCTAGGCATGGAGATGGTGCAAGACCACAGACATCAGAAACTACTGCTACATCAGGCCCAATACGCACGCGTCGCGGGGGAGCGTTTCAGTGCCCACGGCCTCCACGCCTCTCACACCTGACGGGCAGGATACCCTAAAGTTGGACAATCCCACACAGCCGGGGGAGACAGTGGATATGACCTTGTACCTCCGTCTCATTGGATCTCTGATGTACCTGGACACTACCACACGCCCCGACATCGCCTTCGTCGTCAACCTCCCTGCACACCTTTCACCAGCTCCACGCGCTAGAGCCCTTCATGCGGCTGTGTGAGTGGTGCGGTACATTGTCTCCACACCGTACCTTGGACTCTACTTTTGTCGATGGTTCTTGATGGCTGCACCGACAACGACTGGACTTGGAGTCCAGATGGACGCAGTCGCACTGGTTACGTGTTCCTTCTCAGTGGTACCACTGTGTCCTGGTGTAGCGGGAAGTAGGGCTGCATTGCACGTAGCTCGTCCGAGGCGGAGTATGTTGCATTGAGTGTATGGGCTGCTCAGGTAGTATGGCTGAAGCGCCTGTTCCTTGAGCTGGGTCAGCCAGTACCTGCCATTTTGCTTAGTTGAACCATATTACTCTTGCGATTGCGAAGAACTCTGGTGTCTTTCATGTTTGAATGAAGCATATTGTAGTTGAGCATCACTTTGTACGTGATTAGGTGGAGTGACACGTGATCTCCGTCATCTGGGTGGGCACTGACATGCAGTGTGCTAACTTCTTAACAAAGGCACTAGCACGCACGAAGTTTCTGGTGGCCATTCCTTCTATTGGGCTTTGCCTCTTGCCTGAGAGTGGTTGAGTGTGGGATGTGTCTATGTCTGTATCATGACAAATTTTACTCTCGATGTTGTACTCGTTTCAATGCTGCACATCTATGGACATGCGTACCATCAGGTCATGGGGGAGTGTTGTGGTTTGTGACGTTCGTGTCGACCTGTGCAATCTATAGTAACCACTCGGCCGTGTCCATGCCGGTGCAGATCCCTGATGCGGACCCAGGTGGTACCGCTGCATCGTCTGGTGGTGGAATCCCAGCTTGGTGCTAACCAATGACCGTCCCTGAGCTCTGGACACTGCCAGGGACCTTGTGTAGTTTTGTGCAGCAGGTAGGAGTTTATCGGTGGACTGATTGTGGGCCCAATTTGCATGTTTTTTTCATTGTGTATCCACCTTTTGTACCGGATACATGCATGTGACCATTCATAGTGTCCGGATTGTGATTTTGCACGTCTAGGTTGAGACGGCGTAGCGTTCTGACATGTCTACGCCAAGTTACGGCCAAAATAGTGGTATTGGGCCAGTTTTAGGACAGACCTTGTGTTGCCGCGTGCCATACCCGCCGTGCGCTGTGGCAGGTACTTATGCCATGCACCAGTGATTTCTCATTTCTCTCTGCAAATGCTATTGAAGAATTCTGACACTCTGACTTGTGTCCCCTAGCCAGTCCCTTACCATCGTGTGTACATCCTGTGACTGTTGTCACCGTCTGATGGGGTACTGACGCCCAGTCAGCGGCTGTGTCGCTAGGATGCTTGTACGCATCTTCTCACAATACTCCCTCATGACCATACGGTGAACAGGTTCATGCATGTAGCAGCACGAATGGAAGCAACAACACAAGAACAGTGATGAAAAACTTCAACGAATGCAGCTCGAGGGCAAAATTCAGTCCACAAGACAGGCGGGATGCAACCCCACAAAATGTGTGACCGCTAGAAACTTCGTACCACTAATGACCTTTGTCTGAAAATCAGCACGTTGTGAGTCAGTGCCGGCCCACATGACTTGAATCTCACCTCAATCCACAAGATCTCAGATGTAGTGATCCTCGAAATCAATGTGCTTCGTGCTTGCATGGAACATGCCAGAGTTCTCTGTGATGGCCTTTGCACTCTCATTGTCACCCCGAATCACAATGGGAGGCATAGATTACGCAGCTCACACAACAGACATACCAAACATACACTCTCAGTCATTCTAGCTTGTAGTGCCACATACTCTGCTTCCACAGGGCTACGAGTGATGCAACCCTGCTTGCCACTACGCCAAGAGATGGTGGTTCATCCAATGAGGAAGATGTAGCCTGTGCAACTCTTGTTGTAAGGACTCCATGTCCAGTCATTATCCGTAGATCCATCGAGGACCACGGAGGCCTGCCCTCGATAGTGAAATCCCAAGTGGGCAGTGGAAACGGCATACTGCACGCACCGGACTGCGGCCTCAAGCACCCGTCAGTGTGGCACCTGTGAGAACTGTGCAAGCATGTTGACTGTGAAGGCGATGTCCGGACGTGCCATCGTGGCCAGGTACATGAGCGATCCAATGACCCGCAAGTACAAGGCCACATCAACCAGCTCCGCCAGCTTTGCTAGATCATCGACTTTCAGGGTGTACTGTCCATCCGGGGTGATTGGGGTTGACGATGTATGCACGCCGCTGAGCATCTCGGCAAAGCACTTCCCCATAGAGAGGGTGTATCGCTCCTGATGGACCAGGAGTGTCCGCCAAGCGCGATCACGGAAAACATGCATGCCCAGAAATACTGTGGCCTCTCCCAGGTCTTTCATCTTGTATGTCGATTGTAGCATGCCCTTGGTTGCTTCAACATCCTTCAGATCAGGCGAGGAAATTGGGAGATTGTCAGCGTAGACTAGGATGGCTGAAAAGGGGGCAGTGGTCTGGGAGAGAAAAAGTGATGGGTCCGCTACGCTCTAGACATAGCCCACTCGTAGGAGCGTGCAGGTGATCTCCTTGTTCCAGCATTGAGGCAACTACTGTAAGCCGTATAGTGCTTTCTGTAGCCGGTACACACGGCCGGTGCCGTCCAACCCTGGAGGATGGACCACGTAGATCACTTCTTCCAACTTACCATGTAGGAACACGTTGTTCACGTCCATTTGGTGGAGTTCCTAGTCGTGCTGGGCCACCTAGGATAGCAAACCCAGAGCTGTGGTCGTGTGTTCAACTGATACGAAGGTCTCAGTGAGATCGATCCCTTCCACCCAAGAGAATCCTTTCGCAGTCAGTCTTGCTTTGTAGTGATCAACTCTGTTGTCTGTCTTGAGCTTTTCTTGCAAGACCCATTGGGCCTGAACGGCTAAATGGGTCTTGTGACCGGGTGGCACATCTACAAGCTCGTAGACCCCATGCTCATTGATGGCCGCTAGCTCAGCCTCGCATGCTGTGCACCAGAGTGCCGCATTTGGTCCAACCAAAGCATGACGCAGTGTGCTGGGACCTGGCGTCACTCCCACCACACTGGGGTCAGGGACCGCAGTACCTCCACTATGCATGGCCAAGGCCGCTCTAATGCCTTCGTCTAATGCCTTCATCTAATGCCTATTGGCCAAGACATTAGGCAAAGGCATTAGACGGAGGGCCAACGGTGACAGTGGACTCTGCGGATTCGGCAACAAGTCAGTGCTCGTGAGCAAGAAGAGCGAGGCATGTGTCGTAGCCAAGGTGCACTTCAGTGAGCCCCTGTGCGCTGAAGCCCAAGGCCCTTGTGCCGGGATCCCCACTGTGCACGCTGCGAGTAGGACACGGGCGAAGAAGTCTGCCTTCACCTCGTCAGTATGGCTCTAGTGATGATGCAATTGGGACGAGTGGTGGACACTCATCAGACACAGATGGGAATGGTAACGTGTTACGTGAAGCCGGTCCAATGACTGGGTCGACGGAAGACAGTGACGGCACAGGTGACCTGAATGGTAACTCAGACTGTGCAGTGGGTGCAGATGACACCGGTGACTCTACTGGTGACACAGGTGCTTCGGACATAGACAACATTGGTGGTGAAACCGGTGACGCAGGCTCTTGCATCAAAGGGGATGCTGGAGGATCGGTGGATGCAGGCAAGACAAGCAGCTTAGTCAATGTGGGCGACAAAGATGACGTTGGCATGCACGCTGGTGGGTGAGAAGTACCAGTAGCACAAAATGTGACGGGGGTAGTGTCATCGGTCACCTCACCCCCCTCCCCCCTGCGCGTGGAATCGTGCCACATTTAGGCAAATGTGCCTGTGGAGTGCCACCAACGGGTATGTCTTGTGAGGAGAGATGCTTAAAAAACAGGGTGTCCCGAGACTCGACAATGTGCCGAAGACTGGGGTCCCAGAACCTCCAGGCCTTAGAGCGTGAGGCCACGCCTAGAAATGCGTAGACGCGGCCTCTAGGGGAAAACTTAGACCCTTGCTGTTCTGGTGTAAACCAGACGTAGGGACCCCCATACACTCGCGAGCCGTAGGTCGGCACGAAGTCTGTACCACAGTTGGTATGGGGTGCGTGTGTTTGGGAGGGGGCCATGAGGGATCCTGTTCCAGACCCATGTCATGTAGGCCATGTCCTCGAAGACAAATGCATCAGGCATGTCGCTGTCTACCCACATGGAACGAACCGCATCCTCCATGGTGCGGTTCCAGCGCTCTCACACGCCGTTCTGCTGTGGCGTGGCTGGGTCGGAGAGGTTGTGAAACACTCCCACTGAGGCAAAGTAGCAGTGGAGATCTCCCATGAACTCACCGCCTTGATCAGAGCAAAAGTTGTGGAGTGTATGAAGACTAGCGTTCAGCCATAACGAGCCACGTGCAAACAGCTAACGCCGTATTGCTTTTTAGACGCATACTGAAAACACACCGCATGTGAGTGAAGTCTTCTATGTTCGTCAGAACGTATTGCCCTCTGTCATCCTGGAACTCGATGGGGAGGGGTCACAGGAGATCAAAGTGAACCAACTCCAGGGGCTTGAGAGCCCGTGAGTCAGAGAGAGGGTATGTGGTGTGGTGCATCTTGCCTTGCACGCATTGTAGGTAATCGGTCTTGGAGGGCGCCTCAAAGGACGATTCGTCAAGACTGAGCCCGAGTTTGGTACAAACCAGATGGTCTACAACACCTAAGTGGACATGATACAAGCGTCTATGTAGGAGACGTTGATGCTGAGGCGACATCGTGCCTATGAAAAGCACTCATGCAATGGATGGTATAATGAAGTTTGTGGACATGGGATAGCCAGAGACGTGATACAAGTCCCCTACTGCCCTGCCACGGAGTACAACTTCAACAGTAGCACAAACAAAGACAATGGCATCCTCACCTGTGAATGTGACACTCAGACCCATCCGTGTCCAAGCACGTCTAGACAGCAGGCTGAGTTCTAGACCAAGCACGTACAGCACATTTGAAATGTAGACCAGTCCAAACGGTCCGTGGAATTGCACCACACCTTCACCCTAAATAGGAACCTCATGCATAGTAGCCGTACACACAAATTTCACAGAGCCTGTGCGACCAAGCACCACAAAATCATAACGGCAACATGTCATGTGATGGGTGGCACCCGAACCTAGAATCCTAGTGACATCCGTGACATGCTCGAGCGACGTGAATGAACAACTGCCAACAGTGCAGACAGTGGACAGAGGTGGCTCATCAACCCATAACAAGTCGTCATGACGTGAGCACACTAAGGCAAAGACAACGGAAACACCAGCATCATCACGTGTGAAAAATGACTCCGCAGACTCAACAGTGTACTCTACCCCACCGCCACCATCCCAACAATGCGTCACAGACTCGACAGACCTAACCGTGGGACTCTTCGGTTCAGTCAATGCACTCGCACTCCCTGAGTGGTGAGCCATTGAAACTGGCGGAGCTCAGCAATTTCACGGGCCTAGGTCGCGAGTTGCAACTCCAGAGGTGGCAGGTCGTTGGTGTTGGCTACAGCTATATCAACTGATAGTGAAGACAACGTGTCAATCGCCGCTGTGGTGTGTGCGGAGGCACACTCATGCTACTTGAACGTGCATTGCAGACCTTGCACAATCTTCGTCCAGTTCTTGGGGAACTTGCATACTATATAGCAGTACGCTTCCTTGTACTTGTAACACTCCCACTAACGCTCCCTAGCCAGCTTTGAAGTAGCCTCTTCCTTGCCCTCCTTGGTATTCCTCTTGTTGTTTTGTGTCTTCTTCCCTTGGACTGCTACAGCTAAACTAGCTGGTGTCCCAGTAGTCATTGTCAACTGTGACGACGGGGGAAAGGGAGGGGAGAAGGCATGCGATGCATGGGCAGCCATGACGGCAGCGGCGATGCACCATGGCGGGCGCCATTTGCTACTCCAACTCCTGCCACGTGTAAGAAGTGTTGTGCCGCCCATGACAGGAGCAAACCTTTGACGGCCATCTCTTGAAGGCTGCTCAGGCAGAAGTTGTCGAAAGCCTTGGCGTACTCGCACCTAATGCCGATCCTGATAGTGTTGAACGCCATGATTTGGCCCAACCCATGCCTCCCCAGGGCCCTGTAGAGCCTCATTGCATGCCGCCAGTAGTCGGCCGGTGTCTCGTGTACACCTTGACATAGGGAGTTGAAGTCTGACAGCTGCTGTGATTTCATTGACATGGTCACGTCCTCAAAGATAGTAGTCCCTAGCTCCTAGGAATTGCGTGGATCACCTCCAACACCGGTGTGGGGATCTCCCAAGAAAGGTTCAAAGTCAAGGGTGTACTCCTCGCAGACAGGCTTCAAGAGACCGTACGCAGCGCAAGTGGCGGTAGCCGTCTGTTGGGGGTCTTTGACCTGGTAGTGGATGGTGTAGTACGGATACACCCCCTCACTAACTGCCCACATACGGAACCGTGGCTCCCAAGTGTTGTAGCTATCCTCCTCTTGGTAAGTTGAGGGTTCGCTCTCAAACCACTTGGGTGGCTTTGCTGTCGGCAGAGATGTAGGGACAACTTGTTCTGGCGACGGAGATGGGGGGTCCTTCCTCAGCCCTAGACTCCTACAAAACAACTGGTCCTCTAAGGATGTTGTGTCTGTAGTAACCTTGGGCTGGATACTTGGGCCTGTTTCGCCACTTGGTGCTACTTGGCATCCCGAGCGGGTTCGACGCCATTTTCCTAACCGTGTGAGGCATATGCGTAGCATACCATCCTCGTCACTAGCATCTTCGTACGAGTGTGGAAGGTTGTCGGACGGATCGGCATCAAACGGTCCTAATGCTGCATCAACGTCAGCTGCAACCGCACTCTTGACTTTCGTCTTGCCCTTGCGTAGGGCATCACGGAGTAGCTTCTGCTGTAGCTCTTGCTGTTGCAGCATCTGGTGTTACTGTTACTACTGCTGCTGTTGCTACTATGGCTGGGTTGCATCCCAAAGATGCTTGAATAAATCGGCCATCTGCTTGGTTTTCTTTTCAGCGTGCTGGGCCTCTTGCTCATGTTGCTTGCTCAGACCACGTGTTAATGAGCCATGGCTAGACGGGGACTCGTCTCGCGTCATACCCGGTGTGCCACCACTCGCACCAGAGGCGGCAATACCCGCGTCCATAGTGGAGCCGGCACTGCCGAATCCGATGGGGACGTCCTTAGGCATGGCGCTGGGGTAGCGCAGGTGTGTACCACTGGTGCTCACACTACCGTTGAGTGGTGGACACTGTCAAAACAATTTTTCGTAGCGTTCACCCCGTCCAAGAGGGCGTGGATTGTGTGATGGGACCTTTTGGTGTATGAAGGCCTGCGTCGATGAACCCCCCTACCCACGCTGTCAAATAGTTTTGGCAGCGTTTCCCCTGCCCCAGTGGGCGTGGAAAATATGAAGGGGCCTGTTTCAGCCTAAAGGTAGAAATGGACTCCCCCCCAACGCTGCTAAAAAAATCTTCTTCAGCGTTTCCCTGCCCCTGTGGGCATGGGAAACCAGGGAGAGGTCATGAGGTAGTCTGTGTACCTGAACCACCACCACCCAACCCAGGGAGAGAGGGGAGCCCAGCCAGAAGGGGGAAGGGAAGACTAGAGAGGACCCAATGGCTACTGTTGCGGCCACCACTATTGCTGCTGCTACTGCTGCATCAGCTGCTTCTGCTGCACCCTTCTTCACACCCTCGCCGTTACAATTGCTCCTTTGCGCAACTGCAGGCGCCACTGCGACTATGACACTGTGGGCGCTGTTGCGCCCGCAGCTAAGCGACCGTTGCTGTTGCCTCCGACGTTGATTGCGATTGCTGAGTGCTGCTGCTGCACGCCGCTGCACACTGCTGCTACTGCCACGCACGGCCATAGGCAGGAATGCTGTGGCTTGGCCAATGCAGCCGAGCCAGTGCGGCCTTTGCTCGCGGCTGCCGCTTTTTTGGTGCTGCCTCACGCCGGTGCACGCTGCTGTCTCTGCCGCTGCTACTTTGCATCTGTTGTCACTGCTGTTGCCACCGTTGTTGACTCGCGCAACTGCAGATCTGCCCTCCTAGGATTTTCCTACGTCCCTCACACGCGACGTGACGAGTTTTGGCTCCTACGCTCTGATACCAAAACAGAAACCCCATTTTGCTGTATGGAGCTCCACACTATGGTCAGAACGCAACTGACCTCGTCCAAAATGGACGAGTGTGCAAGGAGTTTACATCAGAAACGTGGAGAGGAGAGTGAGTTGCCTATGGGGTGGAACTCGCTAGTCGAGTCCACCCGTCGGCCGGCGAGAGAGAGCTCGCCGGCGCTCACCAAACAAAAAAACCCAAGGGCGAATCTGTCCCATGTCATAATCTATCTACAATTCTGAGTTCCGGCCTATCCTATACCAGTCCAAACTAACATAATCTCACGGGCAAGACTGAACCAGGTCATCATAGTATTGCAGTTCACGGACAAGCAGGCACAACACTCGATTGTATTCAGGCCAGATGTGAGTTCTCCAAGAGGTAAGTAGTGAAGACGTGAGTGTATCCAGAGGCTGCTCGACAGACGCCGGACTCGCGTTTGCTCCCTCAGTCTCTCGTACTCTCTGCCTCCTCAGGAATCTGCAAAACAACGGACGTGAGCGGAGAGGTCACAGTAAGGACACAACAACAAGGATATGCCACTTGAACTTGGAGTTTGAAATCGAGGACAATGGCCCTCTGGGTCGAAGGGGGTGGAAGGGTTCTTACAACGTTTTGAAGGGCCACCGATAGCATTTTTTGGGCTTTCTGTTGCCACTTGGGTTCATCTGAGCTTTGAATTGTCAGAAGTACGAGGAGGCAGAGTAGACCTTGGAGACGCCCGGGGAATGTGCTTAGATGCAGAAATAAGAGACTCAAGGATGGGCCAGAAGGCTTATGATGGGTGGTCCTTGTGGGAAAGGGCACGTGATAGTACCTTGCCATGCATCATGTGAGGACAGACACGTACATGGAGACAACCTTGCAAAACAATAAAGAACAAAGGTGTTTTATGGTGGGGAGGATAGGAGAAAGACGATGGAAAGGGGGGGTGCATGCGAGGTCTTACATGTTGACACAGCCTGCAATTCCTGACATAGGGAGGACAGTGAGGGCTTCTTTGCATGGATGACGCTACCCCAAGAGAGTGAGATGGAATGTCGAGTATCGGATACAACACTAGAATGTTGCCCCTGTTCATTCAAGCAAATTGTTGAAGTACACCCATGGGTTTGTTAACAAGTTGTGCCGGGCTTGGAAGCGTTCCTTTTCTTAGTATGAGCTCATCATGAATGTTTTTCTAGCCTCATTGGCGGATATGAATACTCCCAATGTGAGCCCGAGTTCTACATTCATGCATGGACAAGCACACGGGAGCATGTTGGTAGGCCATGTCATGGGCAAGAGTAACGAAGGACCAAACCATCCTGGAGTCTATTCAGACAATAGGCCTCTCCACACAGTTGTCAGGCTCTTGGGCAAGAGGTGTGGAGTAGTGGGGTCTAGAGGATCAATCCGTGACATTGTGGTGCATCAAGCCATGTGTGTGGATGAATGCGATAGATGTCACCTTGCAAACAAGGTAGTTAGACGAAGCCATTGCTAATAAAAAACAGATCACACAAGTGTTTGCAGGGGTGGCACCTAATCATTCATGTCCAATCACCTTGAATCCATGTACTTAATGACGAGGGTACAACAACTGGACACATGGCGAGGGTCATTATGGGGAAGAGGTTGTAAAAAACAAAAACGTTGTTTAGGAATTTCTTGTTGACCTCACGAACACCGAAGGTTTTGTATGCATAGATGGGAAAACTACTTGAGGAAAGACTTCCCACAATGGTAGAAAGATGTTGAAAAAAATGGGACACGCCTGGAAGCAATGTCATTTACCCCTTGCTCTTAAAAGAAGGTCACCTACTTCATGCCCATACACACTTTTTACAAGTTTTTAAGATGTACTTATTGAGTTTTGTGTGCTATAATCATTGAAGGGATTATCATTGGCCTTTACTTGTGAGATGGACTACTTTATCGCTCAATTAACGGGTCAGATCCTGCAATAACGACTGTTTCATTGGTCCACAAAGTTTTCACTGTCTCTTGAGCGAAAGTCGAGGAAATTTGCTACCGGCTTACGAAAGATGTCTGTTGATCTAAAAGATTACCTATCTTTTGGTTTGGTTGTAAAACAATCAAACGACAGGTGCAAGCAACTTGTGTTGCGTGTCGTTCTATGATTGCAATCAGTATAGGCGACTAATGGCTTTGAACATAGCAACGTTTTGATAACTAGGATCTCCTTTAGATTCAGAGAGGTTCACGGGATATCAGGTGTAGTTGAACCATCAAAGTATTCCAATCAACGGCTCAAATGCATTCCAACCGTATCGTGCATAACCCTCGTCATCAATCGGCTTCACTTGCATATCCATGCCTCTGATACGCATTCAAAGTTGAAGACGGGGTGGAGGGGGTCGATGCCCGCACATCACCTCTTTTGCTCAAAGTCAATAGTGTATTCCGAGAATGTACTAGGTTGTCTACCCTGTGGAAGGTCAAATGAACACAAAACGTTATTCAAACACCAGCACTTCTACGTTGCGGACGTACGGTGCCCTCCCCGCTTCACACCCTCCAATACATTTGACATGCACGACAGGGTGGATGTGGATAAATGACAAGGGCCTTGATGAAAAGACGCCTGGAGGTATTGTCGACCTCTTATCATGAATGTGGCTGATTGACTAAGCATTGTTTTCTTGGAGCTACACTTGTGTGTTCTTTCCATTCTCTATGAGCTTCAACCCCCAAAACACTTCCCAGATTCACTTTATCGTTTGGGGGGGGGGGGGGGGGGGGGGG
>SZWC01009718.1:12147-26468 GCA_023375785.1 Penium margaritaceum
ACTCGCAACCACTCACAACCACTCGCAACCACTTGCAACCACTCGCAACAACTCACAACCACTCACAATCACTTGCAACCACTCGCAACTACTCGCGACCACTTGCAACCTCCCACAACCACATGCAACCATATGTAACCACTAGCAACCACTCGCAACCACTCGCAACCACTCGTAACCACTCCCAACCAATTGCAACCACTCGCAACCACTTGCAACCTTAAGCAACCACTCACAAACTTCTCACAACCACTTGCAATGACTCGCAACCACTCGTAACCACTCGCAAACACACAAAAACCACTCGCAACCACTCTGAACCACTCCCAGCCATATACAACCACTCGCAAGTTATCGCAACCACTCGCAACCACTTGCAACCACTAAAAACAACACAAAACCGAATCGCAACAACTCGCAACCACTAGCAACCACTTGCAACAACTCACAACCACTCGCAACAACTCTCAACCACTCATAACCACTTGCAACCACTTGCAACCACAGAAAACCATTCACAACCACTCACAACCACTTTCTGCCTCTCAAAATCAGTCGCAATAACTCGTAATCAGTCGCAACCACTCACAACCACTCGCAACCACTCGCAACCACTCGCAACCACTCGCAACCACTTGCAACCACTTGCAACCACTCTCAACCACTGGTAACTACTCACAGCCACTCACAACCACTCTCAACCACTCGCGACTACTCGCGGTCACTCGCGACTACTCGCAACCACTTGCAACCACTTGCAACCACTCGGAACCACTCGTTACCACTCGCAAACACTCAAAACTACTCACCAATTGCAACCACTTGCATCCACTTGCAGTTTATCGCAACCACTCGCGGCCACTCGCAACCAGTTGCAACCACTTGCAACCACTTGAAACCACTCGCAATCTCTCGCATCCACTCGCAACTACTCGCAACCACTTACAACCACTCGCAACCACTCGCAACCACTCACAACCACTCACAACCACTCACAGCCACTTGCAACCACTCGCAACCACTCGCAACCACTCACAACCAGTCCCAACCACTGGCAACCACTCCCAACCACTCGCAACCACATGAAACCACTCGTTAACCCTCGCAACCGCTCGCAACCGCTGACAACCACATGCAACCACTCAAAACCGCTCGCAACCGCTCGCAACCACCTACAACCACTCCCAGCCGCTTGCAACCACTCGCAACCACTCGCAACCACTTACAACTACTCGCAACCACACACAACCACTTGCAACTTCTCACAACCATTCACAACCACTTGCAACCACTTGTAACCACTTGCAACCACTTGGAGCTACTTGCAACCACTCGCAACCACTCGCAGCCCCTCGCAACCACTCCCAATCACTCACAACAACTCGCAACCACTCACAACCACTTGCACCCACTTGCAACCCCTCGCAACCACTCACAACCATTCGCAACCACTCACAACCACTCACAGCCACTTGCAACCACTCGCAACCACTCGCAGCCCCTCGCAACCACTCCCAATCACTCACAACAACTCGCAACCACTCACAACCACTTGCACCCACTTGCAACCCCTCGCAACCACTCACAACCATTCGCAACCACTCACAACCACTCACAGCCACTTGCAACCACTCGCAACCACTCGCAGCCCCTCGCAACCACTCCCAATCACTCACAACAACTCGCAACCACTCACAACCACTTGCACCCACTTGCAACCCCTCGCAACCACTCACAACCATTCGCAACCACTCACAACCACTCACAGCCACTTGCAACCACTCGCAACCACTCGCAGCCCCTCGCAACCACTCCCAATCACTCACAACAACTCGCAACCACTCACAACCACTTGCACCCACTTGCAACCCCTCGCAACCACTCACAACCATTCGCAACCACTCACAACCACTCACAGCCACTTGCAACCACTCGCAACCACTCGCAGCCCCTCGCAACCACTCCCAATCACTCACAACAACTCGCAACCACTCACAACCACTTGCACCCACTTGCAACCCCTCGCAACCACTCACAACCATTCGCAACCACTCACAACCACTCACAGCCACTTGCAACCACTCGCAACCACTCGCAGCCCCTCGCAACCACTCCCAATCACTCACAACAACTCGCAACCACTCACAACCACTTGCACCCACTTGCAACCACTCGCAACCACTCGCAGCCACTCGCAACCACTCGCAACCACTTGCACCCACTTGCAACCCCTCGCAACCACTCAAAACCATTTGCAACCACTCACAACCACTTACAACCACTCGAAACCACTTGCAACCACTCGCAACCACTAGCAGCCACTCGCAACCATTCAGAACCACTCACAACCATGAGCAACCACTCGTAACTACTCACAACGACTCACAACCACTTGCAACCACTCGCAACCACTCACAACAACTCGCAACTACTCACAACCACTTGCAAGCACTCACACCTACTTGCGAGCACTAACAGCCAGTCACAGCCACTCGCAACCATTTGCATCCACTTGCAACCACTCGCAACGACTTGCAACCACTTGCAACAACTTGCAACCACTCGCAACCACTCGCAACCACTCACAACAACTTGCAACCACTTGCAACCACTGGCAACCACTCCCAACCACTTACAACCACTAGCAACCACTTGCAAGCACAAGCAACCACTCGCAACCACTCACAATCACTCACAACCACTCACAACCAACTGCAACCACTCGCAACCAATTACAACTTCTCGTAACCACTCGCAACTACTCGTAGCCACACGCAACCACTCACAACCACTTGCAACCACTCGCAACCACTCGCCACCTCTTGTAATCATTCGGAACCACTCACAACCACTCGCAACCACTCACAACCGCTCACAACCACCCGCAACCACTCACAACCATTCACAACCATGTAACCACTCGCAGCCACTTGGAACCACTTGCAACCACTCGCAACCGCTCATAACCACTTGCAACCACTCGCGACCACTTCCAATGATTCGCAACCAATCGCTACCACTACAAACTACTCACAACCACTTGCAACCACTCTCAGCCACTTGCAACCACTAGCAACCAGTTGAAACCACTTGCAACCACTCTCAGCCACTCGCAGCCATTTTCAAACACTTGCAACCACTTGCAAACAATTGCAATCACTCGTAACCACTCGCAACCACTCACAACCACTAGCAACCACTTGCAACCACTCACAACCAATCACAACCATTTGCAACCACTTGCAACCACTCACAACCACTTGCAACCACTCGCAGTCAATTGCAAGAACTCGTAACCATTTGCAACCACTCGCAACCACTCACAAAAACTCAACACCACTTGGAAGCACTCCCAGCCACTCGCAACCACTCACAACCACTCCCAACCACTTGCAACCACAAACAACCACTCGTAACCACTCGCAACTACTTGCAACCACTCGCAACCACTCGCAACCACTCGCAACCACTCGCAACCACTCGCAACCACTTGCAGTCACTTGCAACCACTTGCAGCCAACCGCAACCACTTGCAACTACCCGCAACCACTCGCAACCACTCGCAACCACTTGGAACCACTCGCCCACTCAGCTATCAATTCACATCTGCCCTCAAGTTGCTCATCCGCTTCAGTTTTCATCCTCTGCTCGGCACAAGGGTCCACCCGGTTGCATCGCCTGTTTGCGACGACGTGCACCCACGCCGAAAACTTCCACAGCGCACGCGGCTCGCCCCTGCGCCCAGATTCCACTGTCCTCCTCCTTGGCCTCGTTATTAGCAAGCATCTACATCTGCTGCCAGTACAAGGATCTGCACGAGCTAGCTGCCCTTTCTGCAGTAGCCTGCACCCACGCCAGTGACAGATTTCTCGCGACGCATCGGCACTTGCCTTCCCCTCGCCGCATTCTACACCTCTACTTCAAAGCGCACTTGGTTTTGCCCCTGTGCCCACGCAGCCATCAGTCGCTTCCTTGCCATCATCAGCTTTCATCATCTAGTCGACACCAGGATCTGCCTGGTTGCATTGCGTTTCGTGACAACCTGCGCCCACACCAAGACTCTCACAGCGCACGTGGTCTCATCCCTGCACAAATCCTTTTAGCTTATCCGCCTCAGCAGCAGCCTCATCCTTTGCACAATAATCCACATGATATCTTCATTATAGCTCACGGTGACCAGGATTTTCACCCTCCTCATCTCTCTCCTCAACTCATTCCTCCCTCATCCATCCTCTCAGGCCAAGTCAACCTTACAACTCCAAAACCGTTTTCCTGGTGCATTGGACACCACTCGTCTTTCCACTCTTTGACCAAGCCAACAAGTGGAACAAGCCGTCACTCCACCAGACCTGACTTTGGAAGAAGAAAGCTTGTCTCACCCTCTCTACAAGGATGCAGAAGATCAGCTGTGGAAGAGCCTCTCCTGTGACTGGCACAGTGGCAGTGTTGTCCCTTCCCTCTCATCACTTATCTCACCTCTCCACATGGCTCTCGCCTGGGAGACATGTGATGTGCTCGAGAAAGATGGCAGCAATGTCATTGGTTGGGAAGACCAAGTGCTCATCCTAGCACGAAGAACCTCCATCAACCAAAATAAAATGGTACAGCTCCTCACCGGATAGTACGAACACCTTCGCTCGCCACATCACCCCATCCCAGACTATGACAACGCCTTCTTCAACGTCTACCGTCTGCTTTGGGAGTGGCTCCATTCTTCCTACCTTCATCACCAACTGAAGACCAACTCTATTCCTAAACTGTGGCATCGTATCCTACAACAAGCCTGGAGGAAGCATTATAATGCAACTACGTGTAAGGACAACGACAGTTTTCCAGACCTCTCTGGAAGAGTGCGTGCTCTGCGCCACACCTCTCGCCCCTTTACAGCACAAGAGTGGGCCAAACAGTTATACAAGGCCTTGTACCCTGCGCTCCTACATGGCTACAGAATTACTGATGCCCTACTTGGCAATCTGACCGACCTGGGGCCAGTCGTTTCTGACAAAACCCTCCGCCTCTACAAGGAGCAGATCAACCAGGAAATCATGGAAGGACTCAAACAAGTCCTTGGACAAAAACTTCATCAGCTAGTAGATGAATTCCCTTATGACCTCGGGGAAATATGGAACAACCTACTCATACACTATGGTGTAGACCGTTCACCCATGTGGGAGGACATATACTACCACAAACATAAGAGGTCACTCTCCTGCAACCTTGTAAGATTCACATGGGATGTTGGAAAGTAGAATCTGACAAGACAAGTCCCTCGGAAATTATCCGAGCTCTCAATAAAGGTTCAGGTCCTCCGCTGAACCACCTTGAACAATAGCTCTCAGGGACTATCCGTTGAGACCGAATGGTCAGGAGATCCCCTAATAAAGTGAAAGATGTCACTCACGTCCGGCTAGCGGAAAGAGGCCGTTGCACGTACATTTTGTCTTGTTCTGTCCATGCATACCGAGCATATTCATTCCCTTGAGTTTAGCCAGACCAGTTCTGTCCATCTTGTTCCCTTTTGATTCTCAGGCTTCGCCGCCGTCTTCTCGCTCTGTCCGCCTCATGCTCCTTTGCCTTTGCCAACCATTCACAGCTCACCACTATTCGCACCGTCATCCTTGGCTCAGCACTCATCCATCCGTCACTCGCCTCGCTTCCACGTTCTCTCACTGACTCATATGTACCTCGCAGCTATGGGACCTAGCTCTGCGACTAACTATTTGGAATTTCTCATACTTCTCTGCTCCCGTCATTCCGCTGACATGCCTGTGCATGTCCAGCTGCTTCTGCCTCCTTCTGCTCTTGCCGTCTCAGCTCATTACAATCTTCTGACAGTTGCGAGTGATTGCAAGTGGTTGCGAGTGGTTACGAGTGGTTGCGAGTGGTTGCAAGTGGTTGCAAGTGGTTGCGAGAGGTTGTGAGTGGTTGTGAGTGGTTCCAAGTGATTACGAGTGGTTGCAATTGGCTGGGAGTGGTTGCGAGTGGTTGCAAGTGGTTGCAAGTGGTTGCGAGAGGTTGTGAGTGGTTGTGAGTGGTTCCAAGTGATTACGAGTGGTTGCAATTGGCTGGGAGTGGTTGCGCGTGGCTGCGAGTGGTTGCGAGTGGTTGCGAGTGGCTGCAAGTGGTTGTGAGTGTTGGGAGTGGTTGTGAGTGGTTGCGAGTGATTGCAAGTGGTTGCGAGTGGTTGCAAGTTGTTACGAGTGGTTGCGAGTCGTTGCGAGTTGTTGCGAGTTGTTGTGAGTGGTTGCAAGTGGTTGTGAGTGTTGGGAGTGGTTGTGAGTGGTTGCGAGTGATTGCAAGTGGTTGCGAGTGGTTGCAAGTTGTTACGAGTGGTTGCGAGTCGTTGCGAGTTGTTGCGAGTTGTTGCAATCGGGTGTGAGTGGTTGCAAGTGGTTGTGAGTGGTTGCAAGTGGTTGTGAGTGGTTGGGAGTAGTAAGAAGTAGTTTCAAGTGGTTGCGAGTGGTAAGGAGTGGTTGCAACTGGTTGCGAGTGGTTAGGAGTGGTTGCGAGTGGTTGCGCGCGGCTGCCACTAGTTGCGAGTGGTTGCGAGTGGGTGTAAGTGGTTGCGAGTGGTTGCCACTGGTTACGAGTGATTGCGAGTGGTTGCGAGTGGTTGCGAGTGGTTGCGAGTGGTTGCCAGTGGTTGCGAGTGGTTCAAGTGGTTGCGAGTGGTTGTGAGTGGTTGTGAGTGGTTGCAAGTGGTTACAAGTGGTTGCAAGTGGTTGCAAGTGGTTGCAAGTGGTTGCAAGTGGTTGCAAGTGGTTGCAAGTGGTTGCAAGTGGTTGCAAGTGGTTGCAAGTGGTTGCAAGTGGTTGCAAGTGGTTGCAAGTGGTTGCAAGTGGTTGCAAGTGGTTGCAAGTGGTTGCAAGTGGTTGCAAGTGGTTGCAAGTGGTTGCAAGTGGTTGCAAGTGGTTGCAAGTGGTTGCAAGTGGTTGCAAGTGGTTGCAAGTGGTTGCAAGTGGTTGCAAGTGGTTGCAAGTGGTTGCAAGTGGTTGCAAGTGGTTGCAAGTGGTTGCAAGTGGTTGCAAGTGGTTGCAAGTGGTTGCAAGTGGTTGCAAGTGGTTGCAAGTGGTTGCAAGTGGTTGCAAGTGGTTGCAAGTGGTTGCAAGTGGTTGCAAGTGGTTGCAAGTGGTTGCAAGTGGTTGCAAGTGGTTGCAAGTGGTTGCAAGTGGTTGCAAGTGGTTGCAAGTGGTTGCAAGTGGTTGCAAGTGGTTGCAAGTGGTTGCAAGTGGTTGCAAGTGGTTGCAAGTGGTTGCAAGTGGTTGCAAGTGGTTGCAAGTGGTTGCAAGTGGTTGCAAGTGGTTGCAAGTGGTTGCAAGTGGTTGCAAGTGGTTGCAAGTGGTTGCAAGTGGTTGCAAGTGGTTGCAAGTGGTTGCAAGTGGTTGCAAGTGGTTGCAAGTGGTTGCAAGTGGTTGCAAGTGGTTGCAAGTGGTTGCAAGTGGTTGCAAGTGGTTGCAAGTGGTTGCAAGTGGTTGCAAGTGGTTGCAAGTGGTTGCAAGTGGTTGCAAGTGGTTGCAAGTGGTTGCAAGTGGTTGCAAGTGGTTGCAAGTGGTTGCAAGTGGTTGCAAGTGGTTGCAAGTGGTTGCAAGTGGTTGCAAGTGGTTGCAAGTGGTTGCAAGTGGTTGCAAGTGGTTGCAAGTGGTTGCAAGTGGTTGCAAGTGGTTGCAAGTGGTTGCAAGTGGTTGCAAGTGGTTGCAAGTGGTTGCAAGTGGTTGCAAGTGGTTGCAAGTGGTTGCAAGTGGTTGCAAGTGGTTGCAAGTGGTTGCAAGTGGTTGCAAGTGGTTGCAAGTGGTTGCAAGTGGTTGCAAGTGGTTGCAAGTGGTTGCAAGTGGTTGCAAGTGGTTGCAAGTGGTTGCAAGTGGTTGCAAGTGGTTGCAAGTGGTTGCAAGTGGTTGCAAGTGGTTGCAAGTGGTTGCAAGTGGTTGCAAGTGGTTGCAAGTGGTTGCAAGTGGTTGCAAGTGGTTGCAAGTGGTTGCAAGTGGTTGCAAGTGGTTGCAAGTGGTTGCAAGTGGTTGCAAGTGGTTGCAAGTGGTTGCAAGTGGTTGCAAGTGGTTGCAAGTGGTTGCAAGTGGTTGCAAGTGGTTGCAAGTGGTTGCAAGTGGTTGCAAGTGGTTGCAAGTGGTTGCAAGTGGTTGCAAGTGGTTGCAAGTGGTTGCAAGTGGTTGCAAGTGGTTGCAAGTGGTTGCAAGTGGTTGCAAGTGGTTGCAAGTGGTTGCAAGTGGTTGCAAGTGGTTGCAAGTGGTTGCAAGTGGTTGCAAGTGGTTGCAAGTGGTTGCAAGTGGTTGCAAGTGGTTGCAAGTGGTTGCAAGTGGTTGCAAGTGGTTGCAAGTGGTTGCAAGTGGTTGCAAGTGGTTGCAAGTGGTTGCAAGTGGTTGCAAGTGGTTGCAAGTGGTTGCAAGTGGTTGCAAGTGGTTGCAAGTGGTTGCAAGTGGTTGCAAGTGGTTGCAAGTGGTTGCAAGTGGTTGCAAGTGGTTGCAAGTGGTTGCAAGTGGTTGCAAGTGGTTGCAAGTGGTTGCAAGTGGTTGCAAGTGGTTGCAAGTGGTTGCAAGTGGTTGCAAGTGGTTGCAAGTGGTTGCAAGTGGTTGCAAGTGGTTGCAAGTGGTTGCAAGTGGTTGCAAGTGGTTGCAAGTGGTTGCAAGTGGTTGCAAGTGGTTGCAAGTGGTTGCAAGTGGTTGGAAGTGGTTGCAAGTGGTTGCGAATGGTTGGGAGTGGCTACTAGTGGTTGCAAGCGTTTGGAAGTGGTTGCAAGTGGTTGCGAGTGGTTGTGAGTGGTTGCAAGTGGTTGCGAGTGGTTGCAAGTGACTGCAAGAGGTCGAGAGTAGCTGGCAGTGGTTGTGAGTGGTTGCAAGTGGTTACAAGTGGTTGCAAGTGGCTGCGAGCGGTTGTGAAAGCTTACACGTGGTTGCGAGTGGTTGCGAGCGGTGGCGAGTGGTCATGAATGGTTATAAGTGGTTGCGAGTGGTTTCGAGTGGTTGCGAGTGGTTGTGAGTGCCTGCAAATGGTTGCGAGTGCTTGCAAGTTGTTGTGAGA
The DNA here is from genome assembly GCA_023375785.1 of Penium margaritaceum. Lineage (NCBI taxonomy): Eukaryota > Viridiplantae > Streptophyta > Zygnematophyceae > Desmidiales > Peniaceae > Penium > Penium margaritaceum. The sequence continues at coordinate 21,178 of SZWC01009718.1, forward strand.
AGTTGCAAGTGGTTGTGAGTGGTTGCAAGTGGTTGCAGGTGGTTGTGAGTGGCTGCAAATAGTTACGAGTGGTTGCGAGTGGTTGCGACCACTCGCAACCACTCGCAACCACTTGCAGTCACTCGCAACCACTCGCGGCCACTCGCATTCATTTGCAACCACTTGCAACCACTTGCAACCACTCGCAACCAGTTGCATCCACTCGCAAGCACTCGCAACCACCCACAGCAACTCGCAACCACTCGCAACCACTCACAACCACTCACCACCACTCACAACCACGTGCAACCACTCGCAACCACTCGCAACCACTCGCAACCACTCACAAACACTCGCAACCACTCGCAACCACGGGCAACCACTCGCAACCACAGGAAACCACTCGTAATCCCTCGCAACCGCTCGCAACCACCTACAACCATATGCGACTGCTCGAAACCGCTCGCAACCGCCCGCAACCACTCACAACCACTCCCAACCGCTTGCAACCATTCGCAACCACTCGCAACTACTTACAACCACTCGCAACCACTCATAACCACTTGCAACTTCTTGCAACCATTCACAACCACTTGCAACCACTCGCAACCACTCGCAACGACTCGCGACCACTCGCAACCTCTCACAACCACATGCAACCACTCGTAACCAATATCAACCCTCGCAACCACTCGCAACCACTCGCAACCACTCGCAGCCACTCACAACCACTCGCAACCACTCGCAACTACTCGCAACCGATCACAACCACTCGCAACCACTCACAACCACTCGCTACCACTCGCAACCACTCGCAACCACTCACGACCACTCGCAACCACTCGCAACCACTCAAAACCACTCGCAACCACTTGCAACCACTCGCAGCCACTTGCAACCACGCGCAACCACTCGTAACCACTCGTAACCACTTGCAACCACTCGCAACCACTCACAACCACTCGCTACCACTCGCAACCACTCGCAACCACTCACGACCACTCGCAACCACTCGCAACCACTCAAAACCACTCGCAACCACTTGCAACCACTCGCAGCCACTTGCAACCACGCGCAACCACTCGTAACCACTCGTAACCACTTGCAACCACTCGCAACCACTCACAACCACTCGCTACCACTCGCAACCACTCGCAACCACTCACGACCACTCGCAACCACTCGCAACCACTCAAAACCACTCGCAACCACTTGCAACCACTCGCAGCCACTTGCAACCACGCGCAACCACTCGTAACCACTCGTAACCACTTGCAACCACTCGCAACCACTCACAACCACTCGCTACCACTCGCAACCACTCGCAACCACTCACGACCACTCGCAACCACTCGCAACCACTCAAAACCACTCGCAACCACTTGCAACCACTCGCAGCCACTTGCAACCACGCGCAACCACTCGTAACCACTCGTAACCACTTGCAACCACTCGCAACCACTCACAACCACTCGCTACCACTCGCAACCACTCGCAACCACTCACGACCACTCGCAACCACTCGCAACCACTCAAAACCACTCGCAACCACTTGCAACCACTCGCAGCCACTTGCAACCACGCGCAACCACTCGTAACCACTCGTAACCACTTGCAACCACTCGCAACCACTCACAACCACTCGCTACCACTCGCAACCACTCGCAACCACTCACGACCACTCGCAACCACTCGCAACCACTCAAAACCACTCGCAACCACTTGCAACCACTCGCAGCCACTTGCAACCACGCGCAACCACTCGTAACCACTCGTAACCACTTGCAACCACTCGCAACCACTCACAACCACTCGCTACCACTCGCAACCACTCGCAACCACTCACGACCACTCGCAACCACTCGCAACCACTCAAAACCACTCGCAACCACTTGCAACCACTCGCAACTACTCGCAACCACCCGCAACCACTTGCAACCACTCGCAACCACTTGCAACCACTCGCAACCACTCACAACCACTCACAATCACTTGCAACCACTCGCAACCACTCGCAACGACTCGCGACCACTCGCAACCTCTCACAACCACATGCAACCACTCGTAACCAATATCAACCCTCGCAACCACTCGCAACCACTCCTAATCACTCCAAACCACTTGCAACCACTTGCAACCACTTGCAGCCTTACGCAACCACTCACAACTTCTCACAACTACTTGCAATGACTCGCAACCACTCGTACCCACTCGCAAACACACAAAAACCACTTGCAACCACTCTGAACCGCTCGCAATCATACACAACTACTCGCAACTTCTTGCAATAACTCGCAACCACTTGCAACCACTCCAACCCACACAAAACCCAATCGTACCAACTCGCAGCCACTCGTAACAGCTCACAACCACTTACAACAACTCTCAACCACTCACAACCACTCGCAACCACTTGCAACCTCTTGCAACCGCTGGCAACCACTCGCAACCACTCACAACTACTCGCAACCACTCGACAACCACTTGCTACCACTCACAACCACTCGCAACCACTCGCAATCACTCCCAACTGCTTGCAACCACTCACAACCACTTGCAACCACAGAAAACTACTCACAATGACTCCCAACCACTTTCAACCTCTCAAAATCAGTCGCAACAACTGGTAATCACTCGCAACCACTCACAACCACTCGCAACCACTCGCAACCACTCGCAACCACTCGCAACCACTCGCAACCACTTGCAACCACTTGCAACCACTCGTGACCACTCGTAACCATTTGCAGCCACCCGCAACCACTCTCAACCACTCGCAACCACTCGCAACCTCTCGCAACTACTCGCAACCACTTGCACCCACTTGCAACCCCTCGCAACCACTCAAAACCATTTGCAACCACTCACAACCACTTACAACCACTCGCAACCACTTGCAAGCACTCGCAACCACTCGCAACCACTTACAACTTCTCGTAACCACTCGCAACCACTCGCAACCTCTCGCAACTACTCGCAACCACTTGCACCCACTTGCAACCCCTCGCAACCACTCAAAACCATTTGCAACCACTCACAACCACTTACAACCACTCGCAACCACTTGCAAGCACTCGCAACCACTCGCAACCACTTACAACTTCTCGTAACCACTCGCAACCACTCGCAACCTCTCGCAACTACTCGCAACCACTTGCACCCACTTGCAACCCCTCGCAACCACTCAAAACCATTTGCAACCACTCACAACCACTTACAACCACTCGCAACCACTTGCAAGCACTCGCAACCACTCGCAACCACTTACAACTTCTCGTAACCACTCGCAACCACTCGCAACCTCTCGCAACTACTCGCAACCACTTGCACCCACTTGCAACCCCTCGCAACCACTCAAAACCATTTGCAACCACTCACAACCACTTACAACCACTCGCAACCACTTGCAAGCACTCGCAACCACTCGCAACCACTTACAACTTCTCGTAACCACTCGCAACCACTCGCAACCTCTCGCAACTACTCGCAACCACTTGCACCCACTTGCAACCCCTCGCAACCACTCAAAACCATTTGCAACCACTCACAACCACTTACAACCACTCGCAACCACTTGCAAGCACTCGCAACCACTCGCAACCACTTACAACTTCTCGTAACCACTCGCAACCACTCGCAACCTCTCGCAACTACTCGCAACCACTTGCACCCACTTGCAACCCCTCGCAACCACTCAAAACCATTTGCAACCACTCACAACCACTTACAACCACTCGCAACCACTTGCAAGCACTCGCAACCACTCGCAACCACTTACAACTTCTCGTAACCACTCGCAACCACTCGCAACCTCTCGCAACTACTCGCAACCACTTGCACCCACTTGCAACCCCTCGCAACCACTCAAAACCATTTGCAACCACTCACAACCACTTACAACCACTCGCAACCACTTGCAAGCACTCGCAACCACTCGCAACCACTTACAACTTCTCGTAACCACTCGCAACCACTCGCAACCTCTCGCAACTACTCGCAACCACTTGCACCCACTTGCAACCCCTCGCAACCACTCAAAACCATTTGCAACCACTCACAACCACTTACAACCACTCGCAACCACTTGCAAGCACTCGCAACCACTCGCAACCACTTACAACTTCTCGTAACCACTCGCAACCACTCGCAACCTCTCGCAACTACTCGCAACCACTTGCACCCACTTGCAACCACTCGCAACCACTCGCAACCACTTGCAACCACTCGCAACCACTCGAAACCACTCCCGACCACTTGCAACCACTTGCAACCACTCGCAACCACTCGCAACCACTCGCAACCTCTCGCAACTACTCACAACCACTTGCACCCACTTGCAACCCCTCGCAACCACTCAAAACCATTTGCAACCACTCACAACCACTTACAACCACTCGCAATCACTCGCAACCACTAGCGGCCACTCGCAACCACTCAGAACCACTCGCAACCATCAGCAACCACTCGTAACTACTCATAACCACTCACAACCACTTGCAACCGCTCGCAACCACACACAACAACTCGCAACCACTCACAGCCACTTGCAAGCACTCACAACCACTTGCAACCACTCACAACCAATCACAACCACTCGCAACTATTCGCAACCACTTGCAACCACTCGCAGCAACTTGCAACCAATTGCAACAACTTGCAACCACTCGCAACCACTCGCAACCACTCACAACAACTTGCAACTACTTGCAACCACTCGCAACCACTCGCAACCACTTACAACCACTCTCAACCACTTGCAAGCACAAGCAACCACTCGCAACCACTCACAACCACTCACAACCACTCACAACCAACTGCAACCACTCGCAACCACTTACAACTTCTCGTAACCACTCGCAACCACTCGCAACCACACGCAACCACTCACAACCACTCGAAACAACTCGCAACCACTCGCAATGACTCCCAGCCATTCGTAACGAGTTGCAACCACTCGCATCCACTTGCCACCACTTGTAAACATTCGCAACCACTCGCAACCACTCGCAACCACTCACAACCACACACAACCACCCGCAACCACTTACAACCATTCACAACCATGTAACCACTTTGTTTCTGACCAGAGTGTTTCTGACCAATGTGTTTCTGACCACCGTGTTTCTGACCAGTGTGTTTCTGACCAGTGTGTTTCTGACCACTATGTTTCGGACCACTGTGTTCTGACCACTGTGTTTCCGACCACTGTGTTTCTGAACACTGTGTTTCTGACCACTGTGTTTCTGACCACTGTGTTTCTGACTACTAAGTTTCTAACAACTGTGTTTCTGACCAGTGTGTTTCTGACCACT
>SZWC01009718.1:44330-61454 GCA_023375785.1 Penium margaritaceum
TCTCACCAATATGTTTCTGACCAGTGTGTTTCTGTCCATTGTATATCTAACCACTGTGTGTCTGGCCACTGTGTTTCTGACCAAAGCGTGTCTGACCAATGTGTTTCTGACCACTCTTTTTCTGAATTCTGTGTTATGACCACTGTGTTTCTGACCAATGTCTTTCTGTCCACTGTGTTTCTGACCAGTGTGTTTCTGACCACAATGTTTCTGACCACTCTGTTTCTGACCACTGTGTTTCTGACCACTGCATTTCTGACCACTTTGTTTCTGACCACTGTGTTCTTGACCAGCGTGTTTTTTACCACTGTGCTAATGACCACTGTGTTTCTGACCACTGTGTTTCTGACCACTGTGTTTATGACCACTGTGTTTCCGACAAGTGTGTTTCTGACTAGTGTATTTCTAACAACTGTGTTTCTGACCACTGTGTTTCTGACCAGTTTGTTTCTGACCACTGTGTTTGTGACCAGTGCGTTTCTGACCACTGTGTTTATGACCACTGTGTTTCTGACCACTGTGTTTCTGACCCGTGTGTTTCTGACAAGTGTGTTTCTGACCACTGTTTCTGACCATTGTGTTTCTTACCAGTGTGCTACCGACCACTGTATTTCTGACAAGTGTGTTTCTGACCAGTGTGTTTCTGAGCACGGTGTTTCTGACCACATTGTTTCTGACCACTGTGTTTCTTACCACTGTGTTTCTGACCACCGTGTTTCAAACCACTGTGCTTCTGAACATTGTGTTTCTGACCACTGTGTTTCCAACCACTCAGTTTCTGACCAGTGTGCCGCTGACCAGTGTGTTTCTGACCACTGAGTTTCTGACCACGGTGTTTGTAACCACTGTGTTTCTGACCATTGTGGTTCTGACCACTGTGTTTCTGACCACTGTGTTCCTGACCACTATGCTTCTGACCACTGTGTTTCTGACCAGTGTATTTCTGACCAATGTGTTTCCGACCACTGTGCTTTTGACCACTGTGTTTCTGACCACTTTCTTTCTAACAAGTGTGTTTCGGACCAGTATGTTTTTGACCACTGTGTTTCAGACCACTGCGTTTCTGACCACTGTGTTTCTGACCTATGTGTTTCTAAGCAGTGTGTTTCTGACCAGTGTGTTTCTGACCAATGTGTTTCTGACCACTTTGTTTCGGACCAATGTGTTTCTGACCAGTGTGTTTTTGACCAGTGTGTTTCTGACCACTATGTTTATGACCACTGTGTTGTGACCACTGTCTTTCTGACCACTGTGTTTCTGACCACCGTGTTTCTGACCGCTGTGTTTCTGACCACTGTCTTTCAGACCACTGTGTTTCTGACCACTGTGTTTCTGTTCATTGTGTGTCTCACCACTGTGTTTCTGACCAGTGTGTTTCTGACCAGTGTGTTTCTGACCACTGTGTTTCTGACTAGTGTGTTTCTGACCACTGCGTTTCTGACCACTTTGTTTTTTAACATTGTGTTTATGACCAGTGTGTTTCTGACCACTGTGTTTCTGACCTATGTGTTTATGACCAGTGTGTTTCTGACAAGTGTGTTTCTGACCACTATGTTTCTGACCACTGTGTTCTGACCACTGTGTTTCTGACTACTGTGTTTCTGACCACTTTGTTTCTGACCACTGTGTTTCTGACCACTGTTATTCTGACCAGCGTGTTTCTGACCACTGTGTTTTTGAACACTGTGTTTCTGACCACTGTGTTTCTCACCAATATGTTTCTGACCAGTGTGTTTCTGTCCATTGTGTTTCTAACGGCTGTGTGTCTGGCCACTGTGTTTCTAACCAATGCGTGTCTGACCACTGTGTTACTGACCACTGTGTTTCTGACTTCTGTGTTCTGACCTTTGTGTTTCTGACCAATGTGTTTCTGTCCACTGTGTTTCTGACCAGTGTGTTTCTGACCACAATGTTTCTGACCACTGTGTTTCTGACCACTATGTTTCAGACCACTGTGTTTCTGACCACTGTGTTTCTGACCACTGTGTTTTTTACCAGTGGGTTTTTTACCACTGTATTTATGACCACTGTGTTTCTGACCATTGTGTTTCTGACCACTGTGTTTCTGACCACTGTGTTTCTGACAAGTGTGTTTCTTACCAGTGTGTTTGTAACAACTGTGTTTATGACCACTGTGTTTCTGACCAGTTTGTTTCTGACCACCGTGTTTCTGACCAGTGTGTTTCTGACCACTGTGTTTCTGACCACTGTGTTTCTGACAAGTGTGTTTCTTACCAGTGTGTTTGTAACAACTGTGTTTATGACCACTGTGTTTCTGACCAGTTTGTTTCTGACCACCGTGTTTCTGACCAGTGTGTTTCTGACCACTGTGTTTCTGACCACCGTGTTTCTGACCAGTGTGTTTCTGACCAGTGTGTTTCTGACCAGTGTGTTTCTGACCACTGTGTTTCTGACCAGTGTGTTTCTTACCAGTGTGCTACTGACCACTGTAATTCTGACCTCTGTGTTTCTGACCACTGTGTTTCTGACAACTGTGCTTCTGACCACTGTGTTTCTGACCACTGTGTCTCTAACAACTTTGTTTCTGACCAGTGTGTTTCTGACCTCTGTGTTTCTGACCAATATGCTTCTGACCACTGTGTTTCTGACCACTGTATTCTAGACCACTGTGTTTATGACCACTGTGTTTCTGACCAGTGTATTTCTGACCAGTGTGTTTCTGACCACTGTGTTTTTTACAACTGTGTTTCGGACCACTGTGTTTCTGACCACTGTGTTTCTGACCAGTAGGTTTCTGATCACTGTGTTTCTGGCCAGTGTGTGTCTGAGCACTCTACTTCATACCACCGTGTTTCTGACCAGCGTGTTTCTGAGCACTATGTTTCTTACCACTGTCTTACTGACAAGTGTGTTTCTGACCAGTGTCTTTCTGACCACTTTGTTTCTGACAACTGTGTTTATGACCACTGTGTTTCTCACCACTGTGTTTCTGACCACTGTATTTCAGACCACTGTGTTTCTGACCATTGTGTTTCTGACCACAGTGTTTCTAACCACTCGGTTTGTGACCAGTGTGCCGCTGACCAGTGTATTTCTAACCACTGTGTTTCTGACCACTGTATTTCTGACCACTGTGTTTCCGACCACCGTGTTTCTGACCACTGTTTTTCTGATCACTGTGTTTCTGACCACTATGTTTGTGACCACTGTGTTTCTGACCACTGTGTTTCTCACCACTGTGTTTCTGACAACTGTGTTCCTGACCACTATGCTTCTGACCACTGTGTTTCTGACCACTGTGTTTCTGACCAGTGTGTTTCTGACCCCTGTGTTTATAACCACTGTGTTTCTGACCACTGTGTATCTGACCACTGTGTCTGAGACCACTGTGTTTCTGACCACCTTGTTTCTGACCAGTGTATTTCTGACCAGTGTGTTTCTGACCACTGTGCTTCTGACCACTGTGTTTCTGACCACTGTGTGTCTGACCACTGTGTTTCTGACCAGTGTGTTATTGACCAGTGTGTTTCTGACCACTGTGTTTCTGACCAGTGTGTTATTGACCAGTGTGTTTCTGACCACTGTGTTTCTGACCAGTGTGTTATTGACCAGTGTGTTTCTGACCACTGTGTTTCTGACCAGTGTGTTATTGACCAGTGTGTTTCTGACCACTGTGTTTCTGTCCAATGTGTTTCTGACCACCGTGTTTCTGTCCACTGTGTTTCTGACCACTGTGTTTCTGACAAGTGTGTTTCTGACCAGGGTGTTTCTGACAACTGTGTTTCTGACCACTGTGTTTCTGACCAGTTTGTTTCTGACCACTGTGTTTCTGACAACTGTGTTTCTGACCACTGTGTTTCTGACCACTGTGTGTCTGACCACTGTGTTTCTGACCAGTGTGTTTCTGACCCCTGTGTTTATAACCACTGTGTTTGTGACCACTGTGTATCTGACCACTGTGTCTGAGACCACTGTGTTTCTGACCACCTTGTTTCTGACCAGTGTATTTCTGACCAGTGTGTTTCTGACCACTGTGTTTCTGACCAGTAGGTTTCTCACCACTGTGTTTCTGACCAGTGTGCCTCTGACCAGTGTGTTTCTTACCACTGTTTTTCTGACCACTGTGTTTCTGACCATTATGTTTCTTACCACTGTGTTTCTGACAAGTGTGTGTTCTGATCAGTGTGTTTCTGACCACTGTGTTTCTGACCACTGTGTTTCTGACCACTGTGTTTCTCACCACTGTCTTTCTGACCACTGTGTTTCAGACCACTGTGTTTCTGACCATTATGTTTCTGACCACTGTGTTCCTAACCACTCAGTTTTTGATCAGTGTGCCGCTGACCAGTGTGATTCTGACCACTGTGTTTCTGACCACTGTGTTTGTGACCACTGTGTTTCTGACCACTGTGTTTCTGACCACTGTGTTCCTGACCCCTATGTTTCTGACCACTGTGTTTCTGACCAGTGGGTTTCTTACCAATGTGTTTCCGACCACTGTGTTTTTGACCAATGTGTACCTGACCACTTTGTTTCTAACGAGTGTGTTTCTGACCAGTGTGTTTCTGACCCCTGCGTTTCTGAGAACTGTGTGTTTGACCACTGTGTTTTAGACCACTGTGTTTCTGACAACTGTGTTTCTGACCACTGTGTTTCTGACCAGTGGGTTTCTTACCAATGTGTTTCCGACCACTGTGTTTTTGACCAATGTGTACCTGACCACTTTGTTTCTAACGAGTGTGTTTCTGACCAGTGTGTTTCTGACCCCTGCGTTTCTGAGAACTGTGTGTTTGACCACTGTGTTTTAGACCACTGTGTTTCTGACAACTGTGTTTCTGACCACTGTGTTTCTGACCAGTGGGTTTCTTACCAATGTGTTTCCGACCACTGTGTTTTTGACCAATGTGTACCTGACCACTTTGTTTCTAACGAGTGTGTTTCTGACCAGTGTGTTTCTGACCCCTGCGTTTCTGAGAACTGTGTGTTTGACCACTGTGTTTTAGACCACTGTGTTTCTGACAACTGTGTTTCTGACCACTGTGTTTCTGACCAGTGGGTTTCTTACCAATGTGTTTCCGACCACTGTGTTTTTGACCAATGTGTACCTGACCACTTTGTTTCTAACGAGTGTGTTTCTGACCAGTGTGTTTCTGACCCCTGCGTTTCTGAGAACTGTGTGTTTGACCACTGTGTTTTAGACCACTGTGTTTCTGACAACTGTGTTTCTGACCACTGTGTTTCTGACCAGTGGGTTTCTTACCAATGTGTTTCCGACCACTGTGTTTTTGACCAATGTGTACCTGACCACTTTGTTTCTAACGAGTGTGTTTCTGACCAGTGTGTTTCTGACCCCTGCGTTTCTGAGAACTGTGTGTTTGACCACTGTGTTTTAGACCACTGTGTTTCTGACAACTGTGTTTCTGACCACTGTGTTTCTGACCAGTGTGTTCCTGACCACAGTGCTTCTGACCACTGTGTTTCTGACCACTGTGTTTCTGACTTCTGTGTTCTGACCACTGTGTCTCTGACCAATGTGTTTCTGTCCACTGAGTTTTTTACCAGTGTGTTTCTGACCACAATGTTTCTGACCACTGTGTTTCTGACCACTTTGTTTCTGACCATTGTGTTTCTGACCACCGTGTTTCTAACAAGTGTGTTTCTGACCAGTGTGTTTCTAACAACTGTGTTTCAGACCACTGTGTTTCTGACCAGATTGTTTCTGACCACTGTTTTTCTGACCAGTGTGTTTCTGACCACCGTGTTTCTAACAAGTGTGTTTCTGACCAGTGTGTTTCTAACAACTGTGTTTCAGACCACTGTGTTTCTGACCAGATTGTTTCTGACCACTGTTTTTCTGACCAGTGTGTTTCTGACCACTGTGTTTCTGAACATAGTGTTTCTGTCCACTGTGTTTCTGACCACTGTGTTTCTGACAAGTGTGTTTGTGACCAGGGTGTTTCTGACAACTGTGTTTCTGACCACTGTGTTTCTGACCAGTTTGTTTCTGACCACTGTGTTTCTAACAACTGTGTTTCTGACCACTGTGTTTCTGACCACTGTGTGTCTGACCACTGTATTTCTGACCAGTGTGTTTCTGACCCCTGTGTTTCTAACCACTGTGTTTCTGACCACTGTGTATCTGACCACTGTGTCTCAGACCACTGTGTTTCTGACCACCGTGTTTCTGACCAGTGTATTTCTGACCAGTGTGTTTCTGACCACTGTGTTTCTGACCAGTAGGTTTCTCACCACTGTGTTTCTGACCAGTGTACCTATGACCAGTGTGTTTCTGACCGCTATGTTTCTGACCACTGTGTTTCTGACCACTATGTTTCTTACCACTGTGTTTCTGACAAGTGTGTTTCTGACCAATGTGTTTCTGACCACTGTGTTTCTGACCACTGTGTTTCGGACCACTGTGTTTCTCACCACTGTCTTTCTGACCACTGTGTTTCAGACCACTGTGTTTCCGACCATTATGTTTCTGACCACTGTGTTCCTAACCACTCAGTTTTTGATCAGTGTGCCGCTGACCAGTGTGAATGTGACCACTATGTTTCTGATCACTGTGTTTGTGACCACTGTGTTTCTGACCACTGTGTTTGTGACCACTTTGTTTCTGACCACTGTCTTTCTGACCAGTGTATTTCTGAGCATTGTGTTTCTGACCACTGTGTTTCTGACCAGTAGGTTTCTGACCACTGTGTTTCTGACCAGTGTGCCTATGACCAGTGTGTTTCTGACCAGTGTGTTCCTGACCACTATGCTTCCGACCACTGTGTTTCTGACCAGTGGGTTTCCGACCAATGTGTTTCGACCACTGTGTTTTTGACCGATGTGTTTCTGACCACTTTGTTTCTAACAAGTGTGTTTCTGACCAATGTGTTTCTGACCACCGTGTTTCTGACCACTGCGTTTCTGACCACGGTGTTTCTGACCTATGTGTTTCTAACTAGTGTGCTTCTGACCAGTGTGTTTCTGACCAATGTGTTTCTGACCACAGTATTTCGGACCTATGTGTTTCTCATCAGTGTGTTTCTGACCAGTGTGTTTCTAACAACCGTGTTTCTGACCACTGTGTTTCTCACCAGTGTAATCTGACCAGTGTGTTTCTGACCAGTATGTTTCTGACCACTGTGTTTCTGACTAGTGTGTTTCTGACCACTGTGTTTCGGACAACTGTGTTTCTGACCACTATGTTTCTGACCACTGTGTTCTGACCACTCTGTTTCTGACCACTGTGTTTCTAACCGGTGTGTTTCTAACCACTGCGTTTCTGACCACTGTGTTTCTGACTAGTGTGTTTCTGACCACTGTGTTTCGGACAACTGTGTTTCTGACCACTATGTTTCTGACCACTGTGTTCTGACCACTCTGTTTCTGACCACTGTGTTTCTAACCGGTGTGTTTCTAACCACTGCGTTTCTGACCACTGTGTTTCTGACTAGTGTGTTTCTGACCACTGTGTTTCGGACAACTGTGTTTCTGACCACTATGTTTCTGACCACTGTGTTCTGACCACTCTGTTTCTGACCACTGTGTTTCTAACCGGTGTGTTTCTAACCACTGCGTTTCTGACCACTGTGTTTCTGACTAGTGTGTTTCTGACCACTGTGTTTCGGACAACTGTGTTTCTGACCACTATGTTTCTGACCACTGTGTTCTGACCACTCTGTTTCTGACCACTGTGTTTCTAACCGGTGTGTTTCTAACCACTGCGTTTCTGACCACTGTGTTTCTGACTAGTGTGTTTCTGACCACTGTGTTTCGGACAACTGTGTTTCTGACCACTATGTTTCTGACCACTGTGTTCTGACCACTCTGTTTCTGACCACTGTGTTTCTAACCGGTGTGTTTCTAACCACTGCGTTTCTGACCACTGTGTTTCTGACTAGTGTGTTTCTGACCACTGTGTTTCGGACAACTGTGTTTCTGACCACTATGTTTCTGACCACTGTGTTCTGACCACTCTGTTTCTGACCACTGTGTTTCTAACCGGTGTGTTTCTAACCACTGCGTTTCTGACCACTGTGTTTCTGACTAGTGTGTTTCTGACCACTGTGTTTCGGACAACTGTGTTTCTGACCACTATGTTTCTGACCACTGTGTTCTGACCACTCTGTTTCTGACCACTGTGTTTCTAACCGGTGTGTTTCTAACCACTGCGTTTCTGACCACTGTGTTTCTGACTAGTGTGTTTCTGACCACTGTGTTTCGGACAACTGTGTTTCTGACCACTATGTTTCTGACCACTGTGTTCTGACCACTCTGTTTCTGACCACTGTGTTTCTAACCGGTGTGTTTCTAACCACTGCGTTTCTGACCACTGTGTTTCTGACTAGTGTGTTTCTGACCACTGTGTTTCGGACAACTGTGTTTCTGACCACTATGTTTCTGACCACTGTGTTCTGACCACTCTGTTTCTGACCACTGTGTTTCTAACCGGTGTGTTTCTAACCACTGCGTTTCTGACCACTGTGTTTCTGACTAGTGTGTTTCTGACCACTGTGTTTCGGACAACTGTGTTTCTGACCACTATGTTTCTGACCACTGTGTTCTGACCACTGTGTTTCTGACCACTATGCTTCTGACCACCGTGTTTCTGACCAGTGGGTTTCTGACCAATGTGTTTCCGACCACTGTGTTTTTGACCAATGTGTTACTGACCACTTTGTTTCTAACAAGTGTGTTTCTGACCAGTATGTTTCTGAGCACTGTGTTTCTTACCACTGTGTTTCTGACCACTGTGTTTCTGACCTGTGTGTTTCTAACCAGTGTTTTTCTGACCGGTGTGTTTCTGACCAATGTGTTTCTGACCTGTGTGTTTCTGACCAGTGTGTTTCTGACCAGTGTGTTTCTGACCACTATGTTTCTGACCACTGTGTTTTGACAACTGTGTTTCTGACCACTGTGTTTCCGACCACTGTGTTTCTGACCGTTGTGTTTCTGACCACTGTGTTTCTGACCAGTGTGTTTCTGACCACCGTGTTTCTGACCACTGCGTTTCTGACCACGGTGTTTCTGACCTATGTGTTTCTAACTAGTGTGCTTCTGACCAGTGTGTTTCTGACCAATGTGTTTCTGACCACAGTATTTTGGACCTATGTGTTTCTCACCAGTGTGTTTCTGACCAGTGTGTTTCTGACCACTATGTTTCTGACCACTTCGTTCTGACCACTGTGTTTCTGACCACTGTGTTTCTGACCAATGTGTTTCTGACCACTGTGTTTCTCACCAGTGTGTTTCTGACCAGTGTGTTTCTGACCACTATGTTTCTGACCACTTCGTTCTGACCACTGTGTTTCTGACCACTGTGTTTCTGACCAATGTGTTTCTGACCACTCTGTTTCTCACAACTATGCTTCTGACCAGTGTGTTTCTGTCCATTGTGTTCTAACCACTGTGTGTCTGTCCACTGTGTTTCTGACCAATGCGTGTCTAACCACTGTGTTTCTGACCAGTGTGTTTCTGTCCATTGTGTTCTAACCACTGTGTGTCTGTCCACTGTGTTTCTGACCAATGCGTGTCTAACCACTGTGTTTCTGACCACTGTGTTTCTAAATTCTGTGTTCTGACCACTGTGTTTCTGACCAATGTGTTTCTGTCCACTGAGTCTCTGACCAGTGTGTTTCTGACCACAATGTTTCTGACCACTGTGTTTCTGTATACTGTGTTTCTGACCACTGTGTTTCTGACCAATGTGTTTCTGTCCACTGAGTCTCTGACCAGTGTGTTTCTGACCACAATGTTTCTGACCACTGTGTTTCTGTATACTGTGTTTCTGACCACTGTGTTTCTGACCACTGTGTTTCTTACAAGTGTGTTTCTGACCAGTGTGTTTCTAACAACCGTGTTTCTGACCACTGTGTTTCTTACCAGATTGTTTCTGACCACTGTTTTTCTGACCAGTGTGTTTCTGACCACTCTGTTTCTGACCACTATGTTTCTGACCTGTGTGTTTTTGACCAGTTTGTTTCTGACCAGCGTGTTTCTGACCACTGTGTTTCTGACCAGTGTGTTTCTGACCAGTGTGCTACTGACCACTGTGTTTCTGACCACTGTGTTTCTGACCACTGTGTTTCTCACCAGTGTAATCTGACCAGTGTGTTTCTGACCACTGTGTTTCTGACCAGTAGGTTTCTCACCACTGTGTTTCTGACCAGTGTGCATCTGACCAGTGTGTTTCTGACCAGTGTGTTTCTGACCACTGTGTTTCGGACAACTGTGTTTCTGACCACTATGTTTCAAACCACTGTGTTTCTGACCACTGTGTTTCTGACCACTGTGTTTCTAACCACTCAGTTTTTGACCAGTGTGCCGCTGACCAGTGTGATTCTGACCACTGTAATTCCGACCACTGTGTTTGTGACCACTGTGTTTCTGACCACTGTGTTTCTGACCACTGAGTTTCTGACCACTGTGTTCCTGACCACTATGCTTCTGACCACCGTGTTTCTGACCAGTGGGTTTCTGACCAATGTGTTTCCGACCACTGTGTTTTTGACCAATGTGTTACTGACCACTTTGTTTCTAACAAGTGTGTTTCTGACCAGTGGGTTTCTGACCAATGTGTTTCCGACCACTGTGTTTTTGACCAATGTGTTACTGACCACTTTGTTTCTAACAAGTGTGTTTCTGACCAGTGTGTTTCTGAGCACTGTGTTTCTTACCACTGTGTTTCTGACCACTGTGTTTCTGACCTGTGTGTTTCTAACCAGTGTGTTTCTGACCGGTGTGTTTCTGACCAATGTGTTTCTGACCAGTGTGTTTCTGACCAGTGTGTTTCTGACCAGTGTGTTTCTGACCAGTGTGTTTCTGACCAGTGTGTTTCTGACCAGTGTGTTTCTGACCAGTGTGTTTCTGACCACTGTGTTTCTGACCAGTGTGTCTCTGGCCTCTGTGTTTCTGACCACTGTGTTTCAGACCACTGTGTTTCTGACCACCGTGTTTCTGACCACTGTGTTTCTCACCACTGTGTTTCTGACCAGTGTGTTTCCGACCAGTGTGTATCTGAGCACTGTGTTTCTGACCAGTGTGTTTCTGACCACTGTGTTTCTGACCACTGTGTTTCCGAACATTGGGTTTATGACAAGTGTGTTTCTCACCACTGTGTTTCTGACCTATGTGTTTATGACCAGTGTGTTTCTGACCAGTGTGTTTCTGACCACTATGTTTCTGACCACTGTGTTCTGACCACTGTGTTTTTGACCACTGTGTTTCTGACCACTGTGTTTCTGACAACTGTGTTTCTCACCAATATGTTTCTGACCAGTGTGTTTCTGTCCATTGTATATCTAACCACTGTGTGTCTGGCCACTGTGTTTCTGACCAAAGCGTGTCTGACCACTGTGTTTCTGACCACTGTCTTTCTGAATTCTGTGTTATGACCACTTTGTTTCTGACCAATGTGTTTCTGTCCACTGTGTTTCTGACCAGTGTGTTTCTGACCACAATGTTTCTGACCACCGTGTTTCTGACCACTGTGTTTTTTACCACTGTGTTTCTGACCACTGTGTTTCTGACCACTGTGTTTTTGACCAGCGTGTTTTTTACCACTGTGTTTATGACCACTGTGTTTCTGACCACTGTGTTTCTGACCACTGTGTTTATGACCACTGTGTTTCTGACAAGAGTGTTTCTGACTGGTGTACTTCTAACAACTGTGTTTCTGACCACTGTGTTTCTGACCAATTTGTTTCTGACCATTGTGTTTCTGACCAGTGCGTTTCTGACCACGGTGTTTATGACCACTGTGTTTCTGACCACTGTGTTTCTGACCAGTGTGTTTATGACAAGTGTGTTTCTGACCACTGTTTCTGACCATTGTGTTTCTTACCAGTGTGCTACCGACCACCGTGTTTCTGACCACTGTGTTTCTGACCACTGTGTTTCTGACAACTGTGCTTCTGACCACTTTGTTTCTGACCACTGTGTGTCTGACCACTGTGTTTTTGACCTGTGTGTTTCTGACCCCTGTGTTTCTGACCACTATGTTTCTGACTACTGTGTTTCTGACCACTGTGTTTCAGACCACTGTGTTCCTGACCACTGTGTTTCTGACCAGTGTATTTCTGACCACTGTTTTCATGACCACTGTGTTTCATACCAGTAGGGTTCTGACCACTGTGTTTCTCACCAGTGTGCCTCTGACCAGTGTGTTTCTGACCACTGTGTTTCTGACCAATGTGTTTCTGACCTTCATGTTTCTTACCACTGTGTTTCTGACAAGTGTGTTTCTGACCACAGTGTTTCTGACCACTGTGTTTCTTACCACTATGTTTCTGACCACACTGTTGTGACCACTGTTTTTCTGACCACTGTGTTTCTGACCACTGTGTTTCTGACCGCTGTGTTTCTGACCACTGTGGTTCTCACCAGTGTGTTTTTGGCCACTGTGTTTCTGACCACTGTGTTTCAGACCACTGTGTTTCTGACCACCGTGTTTATGTTCATTGTGTCTCTCACCACTGTGTTTCTGACCAGTGTGTTTCTGACCAGTATGTGTCTGACCACTGTGTTTCTGACTAGTGTGTTTATCACCGCTGTGTTTCTGACCACTGCGTTTCTGACCACTGTGTTTTTTAACATTGTTTTTATGACCAGTGTGTTTCTGACTACTGTGTTTCTGACCTGTGTGTTTATGACCAGTGTGTTTCTGACAAGTGTGTTTCTGACCACTATGTTTCTGACCACTGTGTTACGACCACTGTGTTTCTGACTACTGTGTTTCTGACCACTGTGTTCTTGACCACTGTGTTTCTGACCACTGTTATTCTGACCAGTGTGTTTCTGACCACTGTGTTACGACCACTGTGTTTCTGACTACTGTGTTTCTGACCACTGTGTTCTTGACCACTGTGTTTCTGACCACTGTTATTCTGACCAGTGTGTTTCTGACCACTGTGTTTCTTACCAATATGTTTCTGACCAGTGTGTTTCTGTCCATTGTGTTTCTAACGACTGTGTGTCTGGCCACTGTGTTTCTGACCAATGCGTGTTTGACCACTGTGTTTCTGACCACTGTGTTTCTGACTTCTGTGTTCTGACCTCTGTGTTTCTGACCAATGTGTTTCTGTCCACTGTGTTTCTGTCCAGTGTGATTCTGACCACAATGTTTCTGACCACTGTGTTTCTGACCACTATGTTTCAGACCACTGTGTTTCTGACCACTGTGTTTCTGACCACTGTGTTTTTTACCAGTGGGTTTTTTACCACTGTGTTTATGACCACTGTGTTTCTGACAAGTGTGTTTCTTACCAGTGTGTTTGTAACAACTTTGTTTCTGACCACTTTGTTTCTGACCAGTTCATTTCTGACCACCGTGTTTCTGACCAGTGTGTTTCTGACCACTGTGTTTCTGACCAGTGTGTTTCTGACCAGTTTGTTTCTGACCAGTGTGTTTCTGACCAGTGTGTTTCTTACAAGTGTGCTATTGACCACTGTAATTCTGACCACTGTGTTTCTGACCACTGTGTGTTTGACAAGTGTGTTTCTGACTTGTGTGTTTCTGACCACTGTGTTTCTGACCATTGTGTTTCAGACCACTGTGTTTCTAACCATTGTGTTTCTGACCACTGTGTTTCTAACCACGCAGTTTCTGATCAGTGTGCCGCTGACCAGTGTGTTTCTGACCACTGTGTTTCTGACCACTGTGTTTCTGACCACTGTGTTTCTAACCATTGTGTTTCTGACCACTGTGTTTCTAACCACGCAGTTTCTGATCAGTGTGCCGCTGACCAGTGTGTTTCTGACCACTGTGTTTCTGACCACTGTGTTTCTGAACACTGTGTTTCTGACCACTGTGTTTCTAACAACTGTGTTTCTGACCACTGTGTTTCTTACCATTGTTTTTCTGACCATTGTGTTTCTTACCACTGTGTTTGTGACCATTGTGTTTCTGACCACTGTTTTTCTGACCACTGTGATTCTGAACATTTTGTTCCTGACCACTATGCTTCTGACCACTGTGTTTCTGACTAGTGTGTTTCTGACCAATGTCTTTCTGACCACTGTGTTTTTGACCACTGTGTTTCTGACCACTTTGTTTCTAACGAGTGTGTTTCTGACCAGTGTGTTTCTGACCACTGTGTTTCTGAACACTGCGTTTCTGACCACTGTGTTTCTAACGAGTGTGTTTCTGACCAGTGTGTTTCTGACCACTGTGTTTCTGAACACTGCGTTTCTGACCACTGTGTTTCTGACCTATGTGTTTCTTACCAGTGTGTTTCTGACCAGTGTATTCTTGACCAATGTGTTTCTGACCACTGTGTTTCTGACCTATGAACTTCTGACCAGCATGTTTCTGACCAGTGTGTTTCTGACCACTATGTTTCTGACCGCTGTGTTCTGACCAATGCCTTTCTGACCACTGTGTTTCTGACCACTGTGTTTCTAACCACTGTGTTTCTGACCACCGTGTTTATGACCAGTGTGTTTCTGACCACTGTGTTTCTGACCACTTTTTTTCTGAACACTGTGTTTCTCACCACTATGTTTCTGACCAGTGTGTTTCTGTCCATTGTGTTCTAACCACTGTGTGTCTCGCCACTGTGTTCCTGACCAATGCGTGTCTGACCACTGTGTTCGTGACCAATGTGTTTATGTCCACTGAGTTTCTGACCAGTGTGTTTCTGACCACAATGTTTCTGACCACTGTGTTTCTGACCACTTTGTTTCTGACCACTGTGTTTCTGACCACCGTGTTTCTAACATGTGTGTTTCTGAACAGTGTGTTTCTAACAACTGTGTTTCAGACCACTGTGTTTCTGACCAGATTGTTTCTGACCACTGTTTTTCTGACCAGTGTGTTTCTGACCACTGTGTTTCTGACCACTATGTTTCTGACCAGTGTGTTGCTGACCAGTGTTTTTCTGACCAGTGTGTTTCTGACCACTGTGTTTCTGACCAGTGTGTTCCTTACCAGTGTGCTACTGACCACTGTGTTTCTGACCACTGTGTTTCTGACCATTGTGTTTCTGACCACTGTGTTTCTGACAACTGTGTTTCTGACCACTGTGTTTCTGACCACTGTGTTTCTGACCACTGTGTTTCTGACGACTGTGTTTTTTACCAGTGGGTTTTTTACCACTGTGTTTATGACCACTGTGTTTCTGACCACTCTGTTTCTGACCACTGTGTTTCTAACCAGTTTGTTTCTGACCACCGTGTTTCTGACTAGTGTGTTTCTGACCACTGTGTTTCTCACCAGTGTATTTCTGACCATTTGTTTCTGACCACTGTGTTTCTAACCAGTTTGTTTCTGACCACCGTGTTTCTGACTAGTGTGTTTCTGACCACTGTGTTTCTCACCAGTGTATTTCTGACCATTTGTTTCTGACCACTGTGTTTCTAACCAGTTTGTTTCTGACCACCGTGTTTCTGACTAGTGTGTTTCTGACCACTGTGTTTCTCACCAGTGTATTTCTGACCATTTGTTTCTGACCACTGTGTTTCTAACCAGTTTGTTTCTGACCACCGTGTTTCTGACTAGTGTGTTTCTGACCACTGTGTTTCTCACCAGTGTATTTCTGACCATTTGTTTCTGACCACTGTGTTTCTAACCAGTTTGTTTCTGACCACCGTGTTTCTGACTAGTGTGTTTCTGACCACTGTGTTTCAGACCACTGTGTTTCTGACCACTGTGTTTCTGACCACTGTGTTTTTTACCAGTGGGTTTTTTACCACTGTGTTTATGACCACTGTGTTTCTGACCACTGTGTTTCTGACCACTGTGTTTCTGACCACTGTGTTTCTGACAAGAGTGTTTCTTACCAGTGTGTTTGTAACAACTTTGTTTCTGACCACTGTGTTTCTAACCAGTTTGTTTCTGACCACCGTGTTTCTGACTAGTGTGTTTCTGACCACTGTGTTTCTGACCAGTGTGTTTCTGACCAGTGTGTTTCTGACCAGAGTGTTTCTGACCAGTGTGTTTCTTACAAGTGTGCTATTGACCACTGTAATTCTGACCACTGTGTTTCTGACCACTGTGATTCTGACAACTGTGCTTCTTACCACTGTGCTTCTGACCACTGTGTGTCTAACCACTTTGTTTCTGACGAGTGTGTTTCTGACCCCTGTGTTTCTGACCAATATGCTTCTGACCACTGTGTTTTTGACCACTGTGTTTCAGACCACTGTGTTTCTGAACACTGTGTTTCTGACCAGTGTATTTCTGACCAGTGTTTTTCTAACCACTGTGTTTCTGACCACTGTGTTTCTGACCACTGTGTTTCTGACCAGTGTGTTTTTGTCCACTGTGTTTCTGACCAGTGTGTTTATAACCACTGTATTTATGACCAATGTGCTGCTGACCACTGTGTTTGTGACTAGTGTGTTTCTGACCACTGTGTTTCTGACCACTGTGTTTCAGACCACTGGGTTTGTGACCAGTATGTTTCTGACCAATGTGTTTATGACCACTGTGTTTGTGACCGGTGTGTTTCTGACCACTGTGTTTGTAACCACTGTGTTTCTGAACACTGTGTTTCTGACCACTGCTTTTCTGACCACTGTGTTCCTGACCACTATGCTTCTGACCAGTGTGTTTCTGACCACTGTATTGCTGACCAGTGTGTTTCTGACCACCGTGTTTGTGACCAGTGTGTTTCTGACCACTCTGTTTCTTACCACTGTGTTTCTAACCAGTTTGTCTCTGACCACAGTTTTAATGACCACTGTGTTTCTGACCAGTGTGTTCATGACCACTGTGTTTCTGACCACTGTGTTGCTGACCACTGTGCTTCTGACCATTGTGTTTCTGACCACTGTGTTTCTGACCAGTGTGTTCATGACCACTGTGTTTCTGACCACTGTGTTGCTGACCACTGTGCTTCTGACCATTGTGTTTCTGACCACTGTGTTTCTGACCAGTGTGTTTCTGACCAATGGGTTGATGACCAGTGTTTTTCTGACCAGTGTGTTTCTGACCACTGTGTTTCTGACCAGTGTTTCTTACCAGTATGTTTATGACCACTGTGTTTCTGACCACTATGTTTCTGACAAGTGTATTTCTGACCAGTGTCTTTCTGACCACTGTGTTTGTGACCATTGGGTTTCTGACCAGTGTGTTTCTAACCACTGTGTTTCTAACCACTGTGTTTCTGACCACTGTGTTCCTCACCATTGTGTTTTTGACCACTGTGTTTCTAACCACTATGTTTCTGA
>SZWC01009718.1:76073-88254 GCA_023375785.1 Penium margaritaceum
AATGTGTTTCTGACCACTGTGTTTCCGACCTATGTGTTTCTGACCTGTGTGTTCCTGACCAGTGTGTTTCTGACCATTATGTTTCTGACCACTGTCTTATGACCATTGTGTTTCTGACCACTGTGTTTCTGACCACTGTGTTTCTGACCACTGTCTTTCTGACCACTGTGTTTCTGACCACTGTGTTTCTGAACACTGTGTTTCTGACCACTGTGTTTCTGACCACTGTGTTTCTGACCACTGTGTTCCTCACCAATATGTTTCTGACCAGTGTGTTTCTGACCGGTGTGTTTGTGACCACTGTGTTTCTGACTACTGTGTTTCTGACTGGTGTGCATCTGACCAGCGTGTTTCTGACCACTGTGTGTCTGACCACTGTGTTTCTGACTACTGTGTTTCTGACTGGTGTGCATCTGACCAGCGTGTTTCTGACCACTGTGTGTCTGACCACTGTGTTTCTGACTACTGTGTTTCTGACTGGTGTGCATCTGACCAGCGTGTTTCTGACCACTGTGTGTCTGACCACTGTGTTTCTGACTACTGTGTTTCTGACTGGTGTGCATCTGACCAGCGTGTTTCTGACCACTGTGTGTCTGACCACTGTGTTTCTGACTACTGTGTTTCTGACTGGTGTGCATCTGACCAGCGTGTTTCTGACCACTGTGTGTCTGACCACTGTGTTTCTGACTACTGTGTTTCTGACTGGTGTGCATCTGACCAGCGTGTTTCTGACCACTGTGTGTCTGACCACTGTGTTTCTGACTACTGTGTTTCTGACTGGTGTGCATCTGACCAGCGTGTTTCTGACCACTGTGTGTCTGACCACTGTGTTTCTGACTACTGTGTTTCTGACTGGTGTGCATCTGACCAGCGTGTTTCTGACCACTGTGTGTCTGACCACTGTGTTTCTGACTACTGTGTTTCTGACTGGTGTGCATCTGACCAGCGTGTTTCTGACCACTGTGTGTCTGACCACTGTGTTTCTGACTACTGTGTTTCTGACTGGTGTGCATCTGACCAGCGTGTTTCTGACCACTGTGTGTCTGACCACTGTGTTTCTGACTACTGTGTTTCTGACTGGTGTGCATCTGACCAGCGTGTTTCTGACCACTGTGTGTCTGACCACTGTGTTTCTGACTACTGTGTTTCTGACTGGTGTGCATCTGACCAGCGTGTTTCTGACCACTGTGTGTCTGACCACTGTGTTTCTGACTACTGTGTTTCTGACTGGTGTGCATCTGACCAGCGTGTTTCTGACCACTGTGTGTCTGACCACTGTGTTTCTGACTACTGTGTTTCTGACTGGTGTGCATCTGACCAGCGTGTTTCTGACCACTGTGTGTCTGACCACTGTGTTTCTGACTACTGTGTTTCTGACTGGTGTGCATCTGACCAGCGTGTTTCTGACCACTGTGTGTCTGACCACTGTGTTTCTGACTACTGTGTTTCTGACTGGTGTGCATCTGACCAGCGTGTTTCTGACCACTGTGTGTCTGACCACTGTGTTTCTGACTACTGTGTTTCTGACTGGTGTGCATCTGACCAGCGTGTTTCTGACCACTGTGTGTCTGACCACTGTGTTTCTGACTACTGTGTTTCTGACTGGTGTGCATCTGACCAGCGTGTTTCTGACCACTGTGTGTCTGACCACTGTGTTTCTGACTACTGTGTTTCTGACTGGTGTGCATCTGACCAGCGTGTTTCTGACCACTGTGTGTCTGACCACTGTGTTTCTGACTACTGTGTTTCTGACTGGTGTGCATCTGACCAGCGTGTTTCTGACCACTGTGTGTCTGACCACTGTGTTTCTGACTACTGTGTTTCTGACTGGTGTGCATCTGACCAGCGTGTTTCTGACCACTGTGTGTCTGACCACTGTGTTTCTGACTACTGTGTTTCTGACTGGTGTGCATCTGACCAGCGTGTTTCTGACCACTGTGTGTCTGACCACTGTGTTTCTGACTACTGTGTTTCTGACTGGTGTGCATCTGACCAGCGTGTTTCTGACCACTGTGTGTCTGACCACTGTGTTTCTGACTACTGTGTTTCTGACTGGTGTGCATCTGACCAGCGTGTTTCTGACCACTGTGTGTCTGACCACTGTGTTTCTGACTACTGTGTTTCTGACCGATGCGCCTCTGACCAGTGTGTTTCTAATAACTGTGTTTCTGACCACTGTGTTTCTGACCAGTGTGTTTCTGACCACTTGGTTTCTGACCACTGTGTTTCTGACCAGTGTGTTTCTGACCAGTGGTTTTTTGACCAGTGTGTTTCTGACCACTGTGTTTCTGACCAGTGTGTTTCTGACCAATGTGCTACTGACCACTGTGTTTCTGACCACTGTGTTTCTGACCACTGTGCTTCTGACAAGTGTGGTTTGACCACTGTGTTTCTGACCACTGTGTGTCTGACCACTGTGTTTTTGACCAGTGTGTTTCTGACCCCTGTGTTTATGACCACTGTGTTTCTGACCACTGTGTTTCTGACCACTGTGTTTCTGACCAGTGTATTTCTGACAGGTGTGTTTGTGACCACTGTGTTTCTGACCAGTAGGTTTCTGACTACTGTGTTTCTGACCGATGCGCCTCTGACCAGTGTGTTTCTGACCACTGTGTTTTTGACCAGTGCGTTTCTGACCACTGTGTTTCTTACCACTGTGTTTCTGAAAAGTGTGTTTCTGACCAGTGTGTTTCTGACCACTGTCTTGCTGACAACTGTGTTTCTGACAACTGTCTTTCTGACCACTGTGTTTCTGACCAACGTGTGTCTGACCACTTTGTTTCTGACCAGTGTGTTTCTGACCCCTGTGTTTCTGACCACTGTGTTTCTGAACACTGTGTTTCTGACAACGGTGTTTCAGACCACTGTCATTCTGACCACTGCGTTTTGGACCAGTGTATTTCTGACCAGTGTGTTTCTGACCACTGTGTTTCTGACCAGTAGGTTTCTGACTACTGTGTTTCTGACCAGTGTATTTCTGACCAGTGTGTTTCTGACCACTGTGTTTCTGACCAGTAGGTTTCTGACTACTGTGTTTCTGACTGGTGTGCATCTGACCAGTGTGTTTCTGACCACTGTCTTTTTGACCACTGCGTTTCTGACCACTATGTTTCTTACCACTGTGTTTCTGACACGTGTGTTTCTGACCAGTGTGTTTCTGACCACTGTGTTTCTGACCACTGTGTTTCTGACCACTGTGTTTCTCACCAGTGTATTTCTGACCATTGTGTTTCAGAACACTGTGTTTCTGAACATTGTGTTTCTGACCAGTAGGTTTCTGACTACTGTGTGTCTGACCACTGTGTTCTGACCACTGTGTGTCTGGCCACTGTGTTACTGACTAATGCGTGTCTGACCACTGTGTTCTGACCACTGTGTGTCTGGCCACTGTGTTACTGACTAATGCGTGTCTGACCACTGTGTTCTGACCACTGTGTGTCTGGCCACTGTGTTACTGACTAATGCGTGTCTGACCACTGTGTTCTGACCACTGTGTGTCTGGCCACTGTGTTACTGACTAATGCGTGTCTGACCACTGTGTTCTGACCACTGTGTGTCTGGCCACTGTGTTACTGACTAATGCGTGTCTGACCACTGTGTTCTGACCACTGTGTGTCTGGCCACTGTGTTACTGACTAATGCGTGTCTGACCACTGTGTTCTGACCACTGTGTGTCTGGCCACTGTGTTACTGACTAATGCGTGTCTGACCACTGTGTTCTGACCACTGTGTGTCTGGCCACTGTGTTACTGACTAATGCGTGTCTGACCACTGTGTTCTGACCACTGTGTGTCTGGCCACTGTGTTACTGACTAATGCGTGTCTGACCACTGTGTTCTGACCACTGTGTGTCTGGCCACTGTGTTACTGACTAATGCGTGTCTGACCACTGTGTTCTGACCACTGTGTGTCTGGCCACTGTGTTACTGACTAATGCGTGTCTGACCACTGTGTTCTGACCACTGTGTGTCTGGCCACTGTGTTACTGACTAATGCGTGTCTGACCACTGTGTTCTGACCACTGTGTGTCTGGCCACTGTGTTACTGACTAATGCGTGTCTGACCACTGTGTTCTGACCACTGTGTGTCTGGCCACTGTGTTACTGACTAATGCGTGTCTGACCACTGTGTTCTGACCACTGTGTGTCTGGCCACTGTGTTACTGACTAATGCGTGTCTGACCACTGTGTTCTGACCACTGTGTGTCTGGCCACTGTGTTACTGACTAATGCGTGTCTGACCACTGTGTTCTGACCACTGTGTGTCTGGCCACTGTGTTACTGACTAATGCGTGTCTGACCACTGTGTTCTGACCACTGTGTGTCTGGCCACTGTGTTACTGACTAATGCGTGTCTGACCACTGTGTTCTGACCACTGTGTGTCTGGCCACTGTGTTACTGACTAATGCGTGTCTGACCACTGTGTTCTGACCACTGTGTGTCTGGCCACTGTGTTACTGACTAATGCGTGTCTGACCACTGTGTTCTGACCACTGTGTGTCTGGCCACTGTGTTACTGACTAATGCGTGTCTGACCACTGTGTTCTGACCACTGTGTGTCTGGCCACTGTGTTACTGACTAATGCGTGTCTGACCACTGTGTTCTGACCACTGTGTGTCTGGCCACTGTGTTACTGACTAATGCGTGTCTGACCACTGTGTTCTGACCACTGTGTGTCTGGCCACTGTGTTACTGACTAATGCGTGTCTGACCACTGTGTTCTGACCACTGTGTTTCTGACCAGTGTATTTCTGACCGGTGTGTTTCTGACCACTGTGTTTCTGACCAGTAGGTTTCTGACTACTGTGTTTCTGACCGGTGCGCCTCTGACCAGTGTGTTTCTCACCACTGTGTTTCTGACCAGTGCGTTTCTGACCACTATGTTTCTTACCACTGTGTTTCTGAAAAGTGTGTTTCTGACCAGTGTGTTTCTGACCACTGTCTTTCTGACAAGTCTGTTTCTGACAATTGTCTTTCTGACCAGTGTGTTTCTGACCCCTGTGTTTCTGACCACTGTGTTTCTGAACACTGTGTTTCTGACCACGGTGTTTCAGACCACCGTCATTCTGACCACTGCGTTTTGGACCAGTGTGTTTCTGACCAGTGTGTTTCTGACCAGTAGGTTTCTGACTACTGTGTTTCTGACTGGTGCGCCTCTGACCAGTGTGTTTCTGACCACTGTGTTTCTGACCACTGCGTTTCTGACCACAATGGTTCTAACCACTGTGTTTCTGACAAGTGTGTTTCTGACCAGTGTGTTTCTGACCACTGTGTTTCTGACCATTGTGTTTCTGACCACTGTGTTTCTCACCAGTGTATTTCTGACCATTGTGTTTCAGACCAATGTGTTTCTCAACATTGTGTTTCTGACCACTGTGTTTATAACCACTCAGTTTCTGACCAGTGTGCCGCTGACCAGTGTGTTTCTGACCACTGTGTTTCTGACCACTGCGTTTGTGAGCACTGTGTTTCTAACCACTGTGTTTCTGACCACTGTATTCCTGACCACTGTGTTCCTGACAACTATGCTTCTGACCACTGTGTTCCTGACCAGTGTGTTTCTGACCAATGTGTTTCCGACCACTGTGTTTTTGACCACTGAGTTTCTGACCACTGTGTTTTTGACCACTGAGTTTCTGACCACTTTGTTTCTAAGGAGTGTGTTTCTGACCAGTGTGTTTCTGAACACTGTGTTTCTGACCACCGCGTTTCTGACCACTGTGTTTCTGACCAGTGTGTTTCTGACCAGAGTGTTTCCGACCACTGTGTTCCTGACTACTGTGTTTCTGACCAGTGTTTTTCTGACCAGTGTGTTTCTGACCACTGTGTTTCTGACCACTGTATTTCTGACCACTGTGTTTCTCACCAGTGTGTTTCTAACCATTGTGTTTCTGACCACAGTGTTCCTGACCACTGGGTTTCTGACCAGTGTGTTTATGACCACTGTGTTTCTGACCACTTTGTTTCTGACCACTGTGTTTCTGACCACTGTGTTCCTGAGCAGTGTGTTTCTGACCACTGTGGTTCTGACCAATGTGTTCTAACCATTGTGTTTCTGACCTCTGTGTTCCTGACCAGTGTGTTTCTTACCACTGTGTTTCTGACCGCTGTGTTTCTGACCACTGTGTTTCTGACCACTGTGTTTCTTACCACTATGTTTCTGACCATTGTGGTCCTGACCACTGTGTTTCTGACCACTGTGTTGTTGAACAGTGTGTTTCTGACCACTGTGTTTCTGACCACTGTGTTTCTTACCACTATGTTTCTGACCATTGTGGTCCTGACCACTGTGTTTCTGACCACTGTGTTGTTGAACAGTGTGTTTCTGACCACTGTGTTTCTGACCACTGAGTTTCTGACCAATGTGTTTCTGACCAGTGTTTTTCTGACCACTGTGTTTGTGACCCGTGTTTTACTGACCACTCTGGGTCTGACCAACGTGTGTTTGACCACTGTTTTTCTGACCACTGTGTATCTGACCAGTGTGTTTCTGATCACTGTGTTTCCGACCACAGTGTTTCTGACCAGTGTGTTTACGACTGCTGTGTTTCTGACCACTGTGTTTCTCACCACTGTGTTTCTGACCACTGTGATTCTGACCGCTGTGTTTCAGACCAGAGTGTTTCTGACCACTCTGTTTCTGACCAGTGTGTTTCTGACCAGTGTGTTTTTGACCACTCTGTTTCTGACCACTGTGTTTCTGACCACTGTGTTTTCTGACGACTGTGTTTTTGTGACCACTGTGTTTCTGACCACGGTGTTTTTGACCAGTGTGCTTCTAAATCCTGTGTTTCTGACCACTGTGTTCCTGACCACTTTGTTTCTGACCACTGTGTTGCTGACCTGTGTGTTTCTGACCAGTGTGTTTCTGACCACTGTGTTTCTGACCACTGTGTTTTTGACTAGTGTGTTTCTGACCAGTGTGTTTCTGACCACTGTGTTTCTGACCACTGTGTTTCTGACCACTGTGTTTCTGACCACTGTGTTTCTGACCAGTGTGTTTCGGACCACTGTGTTTCTGACCACTGTGTTTCTGACCACTGTGTTTCTGACCACTGTGTTTCTGACCACTGTGTTTCTGACCAGTGTGTTTCGGACCACTGTGTTTCTGACCACTGTGTTTCTGACCACTGGGTTTCTGTCCAGTGTGTATATGACCACTGTGTTCCTAACCACAATGTTTCTGACCACAGTGTTTCTGACTACAATGTTTCTGAGCTGTGTGTTTCTGACCAGCGTGTTTCTGACCAGTGTGTTTCTGACAACTGTGTTTTTGACCATTGTGTTTCTGACCAGTGTGCTTCTGAGTACTGTGCTTCCGACCACTGTGTTTCTGACAACTGTGTTTCTTACCATAGTGTTTCTGACCACTATGTTCCTGACCAGTGTGTTTCTGACCACTGTGTTTATGACCACTGTGTTTTTGACCACTAGGTTTCTGACCAGTGTGTTTATGACCACTGTTTTTCTGACCACTGTGTTTCTGACCACTGTTTTCTGACCACTGTGTTTATGAGCAGAGTTTTTCTGGCCACTGTGTTTCTAACCACTGTGTTCTGACCAATGTGTTTCTGACCTATGTGTTCGTTACCAGTATGTTTCTGACCACTGTGTTTCTGACCACTGTGCTTCTGAGCACTGTGTTTCTGACCAGTGTGTTTCTGACAACTGTCTTTCTGACCACTGTGTTTCTGACCACTGTGTTTCTGACCACTGTGTTTCGGACCACTGTGTTTCTGAGCAGTGTGTTTCTGACCACTGTGTTTCTGACCAGTGTCTTTCTAACCAGTGTGTTTCTGACCAGTGTATTTCTGACCACTGTGTTTCTGACCACTGTGTTTCGGACCACTGTGTTTCTGAGCAGTGTGTTTCTGACCACTGTGTTTCTGACCAGTGTCTTTCTAACCAGTGTGTTTCTGACCAGTGTATTTCTGACCACTGTGTTTCTGACCACTGTGTTTCGGACCACTGTGTTTCTGAGCAGTGTGTTTCTGACCACTGTGTTTCTGACCAGTGTCTTTCTAACCAGTGTGTTTCTGACCAGTGTATTTCTGACCACTGTGTTTCTGACCACTGTGTTTCGGACCACTGTGTTTCTGAGCAGTGTGTTTCTGACCACTGTGTTTCTGACCAGTGTCTTTCTAACCAGTGTGTTTCTGACCAGTGTATTTCTGACCACTGTGTTTCTGACCACTGTGTTTCGGACCACTGTGTTTCTGAGCAGTGTGTTTCTGACCACTGTGTTTCTGACCAGTGTCTTTCTAACCAGTGTGTTTCTGACCAGTGTATTTCTGACCACTGTGTTTCTGACCACTGTGTTTCGGACCACTGTGTTTCTGAGCAGTGTGTTTCTGACCACTGTGTTTCTGACCAGTGTCTTTCTAACCAGTGTGTTTCTGACCAGTGTATTTCTGACCACTGTGTTTCTGACCACTGTGTTTCTGACCAGTGTGTTTCTGACCACTTTGTTTCTGACCAGTGTGCTTCTAATCACT
Source organism: Penium margaritaceum (assembly GCA_023375785.1). Lineage (NCBI taxonomy): Eukaryota > Viridiplantae > Streptophyta > Zygnematophyceae > Desmidiales > Peniaceae > Penium > Penium margaritaceum. The sequence goes on from SZWC01009718.1 coordinate 84,570, forward strand.
GTGTTTCTGACCACTGTGTTTCTGACCACTTTGTTTCTGACCACTCTGTTTCTGACCAGTGTGTTTCTGACCACTGTATTTCTGACCATTGTGTTTCTGACCACTATATTTCTGACCAGTGTATTTCTGACCATTGTGTTTCTGACCACTGTGTTTCTGACCACTGTGTTTCTTCCCACTGTGTTTCTGATCAATGTGTTTCTGACCAAAATTTTTCTAACCACTGTGTTTCTGACTACTGTGTTTCTGACCACTGGGTTTCTGTCCAGTGTGTTTATGACCACTGTATTTCTTACCACTGTGTTTATGACCACTGTGTTTTTTACCACTGTGTTTCTGAGCAGTGTGTTTCTAACTAGTGTGTTTCTGACCAGTGTGTTTTTGACCACTGTGTTTCTGACCAGTGTGTTGTTGACCAGTGTGTTTCTGACCACTGTGTTTCTCACCACTGTGTTTCTGACCACTGTGTTTCTGACCAGTGTGTTTCTGACCAGTGTGTTTGTGACCACTGTGTTTCTGACCACTGTGTTTCTCACCACTGTGTTTCTGACCACTGTGTTTCTGACCAGTGTGTTTCTGACCAGTGTGTTTGTGACCACTGTGTTTCTGACCACTGTGTTTCTTACCACAGTGTTTCCGAGCAGTGTGTTTCTGACCACTTTGTTTCTGACCACTGTGTTCTAACCACTGTGTTTCTGACCTCTGTGTTCCTGACCAGTGTGTTTGTGACCACTGTGTTTCTGACCACTGTGTTTTCGACCAGTGTGTTGCAGACAAGTGTGTTTCTCACCACTGTGTTTGTGACCCCTGTGTTTCTGACCACTGTGTTTCTGACAAGTGTCTTTCTAACCAGTGTGTTTCTGACCACTGTATTTCTGACCACTGTGTTTCTGTCCAGAGTGTGTCTGACCAATGTGTTTCTGACCACTGTGTTTCTAACCACTGTGTTTTTTACCACTGTGGTTCTGAACAGTGTGTTGCTGACCACTGTGTATGTGACCAGCGTGTTTGTGACCACTGTGTTTCTGACCACTGTGTTTCTGACCATTGTGTTTCTGACCAGTGTGTTTCTGACCAGTGTGTTTCTCACCAGTGCGTTTCTGACCAGTGTGTTTTGACCACTGTGTTTCTGACCACTGTGTTTCCGACCAGTGTGGTTCTGACCAGTGTGTTTCTGAGCAGTGTGTTTCTGACCGGTGAGTTTCTGACCACTGTGTTTCTGACCACTGTGTTTCTGACCACTGTGTTTCTGACCGGTGTGTTTCTGAGCTCTGTGTTTCTGAACACAGTGCTTCTGACCACTGGGTTTCTGACCAGTGTGTTTATGACCATTGTCTTTCTGACCACTGTGTTTCTGATCACTGTGTTTATGAGCAGTGTGTTTCTGACCACTGTGTTTCTGATCACTGTGGTTCTGACCACTGTGTCTATGACCACTGTGTTTCTTACCACTGGGTTTATAACCAGTTTGTTCATGACCACTGCGTTTCTGAGCACTGTCTTTCTGACGCTGGGTTTCTGACCAGTGTGTTTATGACCACTGTGTTTCTGACAACTCTGTTTCTGACCACTGTGTTCCTGACCAGTGTGTTTCTGACCACTGTGTTTATGACCACTGTGTTTCTAACCACTATGTTTCTGACCACTCTGTTTCTGACCACGGTGTTTCTGACCACTGCGTTTCTGACCATTGTGTTCATGACCACTGTGTTTCTGACCACTGAGTTTCTGAACAGTGTGTTTCTGACCAATGTGTTTTTTACTACTGTGTTTCTAACCATTGTGTTTCTGACCAATGTGTTTCTGACCACTCTGTTTCTGACCAGTGTGTTTCTGACCACTGTGTTTCTGACCATTGTGTTCCTGACCACTATGTTTCTGACCAGTGTGTTTCAGACCACTGTGTTTCTGACCACTGTGTTTCTGAGCAGTGTGTTTCTCACTAGTGTGTTTCTGACCACTGTGTTTCTGACTACTGTGTTTCTGACCACTGGGTTTCTGTCCAGTGTGTTTATGACCACTGTCTTTCTGACCACTGTGTTTATGACCACTGTGTTTCTGACCACTGTGTTTCTGAGCAGTGTGTTTCTCACTAGTGTGTTTCTGACCACTGTGTTTTTGACAATTGTGTTTCTGACCAGTGTGTTGTTGACCAGTGTGTTTCTGACCATTGTGTTTCTGACCACTGTGTTTCTGACTACTGTGTTTCTGACCAGTGTGTTTTTGACCAGTGTGTTTCTGACCTGTGTGTTTCTGACCAGTGTGTTTCTGACGAATGTGTTTGTGACCACTGTGTTTCTGACCACTGTGTTCCTAACCACTGTGTTTCTGACCACTGTGTTTCTGACAACTGTGTTTCTGACCACTGTGTTTCTGACCACTATGTTTCTGACCACTGTGTTTCTGACCATTGTGTTTCTGACCATTGTGTTCCTGAACACTGGGTTTCTGACCAGTGTGTTTCTGACCAGTGTGTTTCTGACCATTGTGTTCCTGACCACTGTGTTTCTGACCACTGTGTTTCTGACCACTGTGTTTCTAACCATTGTGTTCCTAACCACTGTGTTTCTGACCACTGTGTTTCTGACCACTGTTTTTCTAACCATTGTGTTTCTGACCACTGTGTTCCTGACCAGTGTGTTTCTGACCACTGTGTTTCCGACGACTGTGTTTCTGACCAATGTGTTTCTGACCACTGTGTTTCTGACCACTGTGTTTCTGACCACTATGTTTCTGACCATTGTGTTCCTGACCACTGTGTTTCTGACCACCGTGTTTCTCAACAGTGTTTTTCTAACCAGCATGTTTCTTACCACTGGATTTCTGTCCAGTGTGTTTATGACCACTGTGTTTCTGACCACTGTGTTTCTGACAATTGTGTTTCTGACCACTGTGTTTCTGAGCAGTGTGTTTATGAGCAGTATGTTTCTGATCAGTGTGTTTCTGACCACCTTGTTCCTGACCACCGTGTTTCTGACCAATGTGTTTCTGACCACTGTGTTTTAGACCACTAGGTTTCTGACCAGTGTGTTTGTGACCACTGTGTTTCTGACCACTGTGTTTAGGACCAATGTGTTTGTGAGCAGTGTGTTTCAGACCACTTTGTTTCTGACCCCTGTGTTTCTGACCACTGTGTTTCTGACCAGTGTGTTTGTGACCACTGTGTTTCTGACCACTGTGTTTAGGACCAATGTGTTTGTGAGCAGTGTGTTTCAGACCACTTTGTTTCTGACCCCTGTGTTTCTGACCACTGTGTTTCTGACCACTGTGTTTCTAACAAGTGTGTTTCTGACCAGTTTGTTTCTGACCACTGTGTTTCTGACCAGAGAGTGTCTGACCAATGTGTCTCTGACCGATAAGTTTCTAACCACAGTGTTTCTGACCACTTTGGTTCTGAACAGTGTGTTGCTGGCCACTGTGTATCTGACGAGAGAGTTTGTGACCACTGTGTTTCTGACCACTGTGTTTCTGACCATTATGTTTCTGACCAGTGTGTTTCTGACCAGTGTGTTTCTCACCAGTGTGTTTCTGACCAGTGTGTTTCTGACCACTGTGTTTCTGACCACTGTGTTTCCGACGAGTGTGGTACTGACCACTGTGTTTCTGACCAGTGTGTTTCTGACCAGTGAGTTTCTGACCACTGTGTTTCAGATCACTGTGTTTCTGACCACTGTGTTTCTGACCA
>SZWC01009719.1:23034-34351 GCA_023375785.1 Penium margaritaceum
CTCCCCTCCTCCACCCACCACCTCCCCTCCCCCTAGTACCTCGCCTCCTCCACCCAGCATGTCCCCCCCTCCTGCAAGCCCCACATGCGGTCTTGACGCCAACAAATGCCCGACATGTGACATCATGGTAGGGTACTCTGGACCCTGGACTGGCTCCCAAGGTAATGTGGGCTCGAACCAGGAATGCTAGACCAAGTGCTTCGTCGCAGGCTTCCCCTACTTCTTCACATTCGACGAAGGCAACCGTACTTGTTATTGCTTCAGCAGCTGCACGAGCGTGCAAGCAGCGGATACAACATATGCTGTTGGCAGGACCATTGCTCCTCCACCCCCACGGATCTCTTCTTCAACACCACCAACATCGTCTCCACCTCCCACCACCTCCCCTCCTCCACCCACCACCTCCCCTCCCCCTAGTACCTCGCCTCCTCCACCCAACACGTCCCCCCCTCCTGCAAGCCCCTCATTCGGTCTTGACGCCAACAAATGCCCGACATGTGACATCATGGTAGGGTACTCTGGACCCTGGACTGGCTCCCAAGGTAATGTGGGCTCGAACCAAGAATGCTAGACCAAGTGCTTCGTCGGAGGCTTCCCCTACTTCTTCACATTCGACGAAGGCAACCGTGCTTGTTACTGTTTCAGCAGCTGCACGAGCGTGCAAGCAGCCGATACGGCATATGCTGTTGGCAGGACCGTTGCTCCTTCACCTCCACCGATCTCTTCTTCAACACCACCGACATCGTCTCCACCTCCCACCACCTCCCCTCCTCCACCCATCACCTCCCCTCCTCCACCCACCACCTCCCCTCCTCCACCCACCACCTCCCCTCCCCCTAGTACCTCGTGTCCTCCACCCAGCACGTCCCCCCCTCCTGCAAGCTGCACATGCGGTCTCGACGCCAACAAATGCCCGACATGTGACATCATGGTAGGGTACTCTGGACCCTGGACTGGCTCCCAAGGTAATGTGGGCTTGAACCAGGAATGCCAGACCAAGTGCTTCGTCGCAGGCTTCCCCTACTTCTTCACATTCGACGAAGGCAACCGTGCTTGTTACTGCTTCAGCAGCTGCACGAGCGTGCAAGCAGCCGATACGGCATATGCTGTTGGTAGGACCATTGCTCCTTCACCCCCACCGATCTCCCCTCTTTCCCCTACAACCTCCCCTCCCCCCAGCTACTCACCCCCTGTCCCCTCTACATCATCTCCTTCCCCTGCCATGTCTCCTCCTCCCAGCTCTCCTCGTAGGACACCGCCACCCCCAAGCCGTGCGACGTTGATTGCATTGGCATGTCGCACATCGCTACGCCGTCAGCGCCCTCGCTGCAAGGTTCCATGGAGCAAGTGCACTTACAGGCGTGAGTGCAGCGGTTACTTATGCGTCTGCGCATTCCACCAGTTTGGGAGGGCCGTCCGTCAAGACGGCCAGCTGATGAGGTGCTCAGCCGCACGGCCTTCCATCATGCAACCCTTCTGAGGTGAGCCATCTCATGTGATCCCTTCTCTTCAATGAAGCTTATGGGAATCTTTCCATTTGAGCATGAATAGACTTCGCTCTGAGCATGCTCTCCTGCTCTTGGTCCTTCAGTTCTCTTCTGGCTCTCTGAAAGCTATCATTTCTTTGTGGCTGTGCAGGTTGTGTTCTCAAACAGCCGCGAATCTTGTCTGGGGTTCAGAAGACTAGTACAAACTGGCGCGGCATTTGTTGGGGTTGGTCGTACATCAACACGGAGTAAGGGGGTTTCCAGCATAGGGAGTTTTCAGGAGAAAGGTTTTCCAGAATTTGAGAGGTAATTGCCCTGGCTTGGATCTCTTCAGATTGTGTAGTTCGTTTCACCAGTGCCTCTTTGCTTGCATATGAGTTACGTTTTTCTTTGGAGGAATTCACCGTCACAACTCTCTCTCTTTGCTTAGAGGCTGCTTTACTCTATGGAGGCATGATGACAGAAACTGCAGTTGATGCGTTTTAACTTGCACCACTACAAAGGAACCCTACCCACTCTAAAAACATGTGCACAGGGCTGATGGCGGTATTCCCGATACCGGGGTACACTGCGAATTTGTACCGCAGTATTGCTGTACTGTGATACGGTACATTTTTTAACGGTACCGGTACGGTATCGGTACTGACCTGGCAAGGTACCCCTCTTCTGTACCGCGGTACTGTACCGCGGTACAGTACCGCGGTAGAGATTAAGTCAATAGTTCATTCTTGAACATGTAACGGTAACGCGGTAGGAAAAACCAGCGAGATTGACAATGACAATGACGAATGCCGGCTGATAAGGACAACATACAAGGTTTCATATTGTTGTCAACATTAATGAGGTAACTCATGCATTGCGAAACAAATCAGTGGTACTGTTATTTTCATTGTAGATGAAGAATATTGACCAACATTCGACATTTTTTCCATATCCAAAAGTTTTAACAACACATTCATAATTCTCTCAAATGTACATGTATAAAAAATCAAAGTTGTCTATTTCGGAAATGAGAACTGAGATAAATGTTTCTCTCATGGTAATATCTTAAAAATGATCCACACGAATAGAAACATGTCCATTTTTGCTTCATATGGCTCGTTCAAATGCGATGTCCGCCAAATTTCACATATCAGGCCATAGTTCTACCGAAGTTGATTAACAGGAAGGAGAAATGGTGAAGAAACGAGACCCCGAATTGTTGAATTGACAAGTGACAAAGCTATTCCGCACGAGAGTCGGAAGGCGTCGAGACCGAAACAAAAGCCGGAGGTCGGGTTTCGTCATTCAACTGATCGCAGCGTAGCCCATNAATGTTTCTCTCATGGTAATATCTTAAAAATGATCCACACGAATAGAAACATGTCCATTTTTGCTTCATATGGCTCGTTCAAATGCGATGTCCGCAAAATTTCACATATCAGGCCATAGTTCTACCGAAGTTGATTAACAGGAAGGAGAAATGGTGAAGAAACGAGACCCCGAATTGTTGAATTGACAAGTGACAAAGCTATTCCGCACGAGAGTCGGAAGGCGTCGAGACCGAAACAAAAGCCGGAGGTCGGGTTTCGTCATTCAACTGATCGCAGCGTAGCCCATACCTGACAGGATGTAAAAAAACACACCCCCCCTCTCATGCCTTGGAAAGCCACCCTCTCCATTTATCGATACCCAAGTTACAAAAGAAAATGTTTCATATTGCATCAAATTTCTCTCATGTCTAGATTTTGCAGTTGCAGAGATGTTTAGTCCACCTCTTCGACAAAACTGTTTTTTTTTTTACATACGTCTACAATTGCCTTCCTACTTCATCTATCCTCGGCAGGTTTGTTTTGCTCAGTCACTGTAAAACTTCAGATAATGTAACAAGGGCAGTGCTTGTCTATTTGAGTACCACAGTACACTTATTGTTATGAATTGCGTTTTGTGCATTGTACCATGTACCGCGGTCATTTGGCAATACCGGTCCTACCGCGGGAGCGTTATCGGTATCGGTACTAACCTCCCAACGAAGTAGGATACCGCAGTACTCAATACCGTGGTACACTAGTACCGCGGTATTGAGTACTGCAGTACCCAAATACCGCAGTATTGCAGCCCTGCATGTGCATGCCGAACCACATGCATGGTTTTGTGTGCCGATGTGCCAGATGTGTGATGGACCTTGAGGCAAACTGTGTATGGTACATCCCTCCCTCCTTGGAGCAAACCACCCCTCACCATGACGGGGTTGGCTGGCAGCCAACCCTTCGTTGGCCGCCGACTGGCTGGACAGCCAGTGGCCAATTAGGTGACCAGGCGGCCTTCGGCCAGCCACCTGCTGGATGCCGATTGAGCTGGTTGCTTGATTGGCGGCCAGGAAACCACGAGGCCTGGCCTCAAGCCCTCGTCCTCGTCCTCGCCCTCTCTTCCTTGCATCAGCCGATGAGCAAGGGAGAGAACAAGCAAGGGACTGGGAGAGAAGAATTGTCGACGCAAAGTTGGCCATTGTGCCTCGCAAGCGATAAATTTGTGTCGACGCGTCAAATTAGAACGGACAAGGTGATCCATAAGGAAGAAATGCCACATACGTAGCCATGAGCAAGCAGGATCTGTAGTTTTGTGGAGAACCATCAAGCGGGGTTTGAGCAAGCATATCACCAACGGTCGTAGGTGATGGTGCAAACTGTGATAGACAAGTCAATGTGCGGATGGGGAATACACGTGAGAAGCCATGACACAAACCAAGGTATGTCATTAGTCATGCAGAATGCAACATGAACAATGAACTAGTGAGTAGCATCAGGCACAGGGCAACAGACTGATGCACGCCGATCGTCTAGACCACACACGCGGGGCTATCAATATGGGGCTGGGACGCCACCCAGGCATTGAACCTAAGCTAACCATGAAATAAAAAAACTTCCGGAGGTTCCTCACAGTATAAGACGGACGTGTGGTCCTGAGGGATCAGCAACCCAGCATCACTCATCTAATGCATGCATGACAGAAAAGAAACTCAAATCACATCAACCACGAGCAGATTTGGATGCATGTGTTGGTTTGTGTGGCTTCCACCCGTCACGACCGACACCGCTAGTTTACCTATGTACCCACATTCGGGGTATATGGTAGAGGAGGGCGTGACGACACGACGGGCCTCTGGACTGCGCCGAGACTTCTCCAGCACCTATGACAACGCTGGCAAGATGCGGTCGATGCGTTGCGGAAGCCATGTGGGCTTGTCAGGAGGTAGGAGAGTTTTCTCGTTGGGTTGAGAGCCGCACAACCGGTGGACTGTACCGGTGCGACGAGGAGACCCGATGGCTATTGTGGGGCTTCAGATGTTTGGAAAGCCGTCTGTGATGTCTGGACGTTGATTCCGACATTTTTTGGCACTGCTCATATTTTCTCGGTGGTCGAGACCCAGGCACTCGGAGAGCTGTTCCGGTGCCTCGAGGAGACCACCTTTGTTGCTGTCATGGTGTATGCATTGTGTTCTCCCTGTTGACTCATTTGGGTTCAACAGGGGTGACGGGGCCCGGTGTGGCTAGCTGCCTACATCCCTATATAAGCTCGCTAGCGGCTCATTTGTAAACTCTCCTTGTTCTTCTTTATGCAATGCTCCAGACTTAGCCAAATTCTTGCCGTCTTGCATCGCACTCACACACAGATCTCATGTTCGTTTTTGCATGGGCATGCATGCCCAAATTTATTTCCAATTGCATGCTCCCCCTTGCTACATGTGCTCCATATCATGCTACAAGACTACAAGACCAGCCAATTTGGATCACTGCAGTTGGGCTCTCCACAAATCCAGTGTGGGTGCTGTGATTGCGACTTGAGCACTTGGTCCAAGAGCAAGCACTATGTGCTCTATGTTGTGTACATCAACGCGGCACCCAAGAGATTGGATCCAAATCAATCACCTGTAGTGATTATGTGTGTGTGTATGTGTGTGTGTTTGTGTGTGTGTGTGTGTGTGTGTGTGTGTGTGTGTGTGTGTGTGTGTATGTGTGTGTGTTGTTGGTTTTTGTCTCACATCTCTCACTTGTACTCTGTTGTGTCCTCCAAGCTTGTGTACATCGGCGTGCAGATGTCTGACGGCAAGAAGCGACGCTGATGGAGTGTCACCTGGTGGAGCCGACGCACGCTAAGGCCTACACGTAGTTTGCTGGAGCCTCCTTCCTCCTTCATGCTCAGCTCCATCGGCAGACCTCCTCGGTAGTCATGCCGCCGACAGGCACTGTTGCTGCATATGCTTTCTGCACATATCTAGCACTACGTTTGACTACGTTGCTGTGTTCACAAAGCTATGTCATGCCTAGGGTCCAAGTATCATGATATCCTGGCTCTGTTTGTACTGGGGATTAGCGTAGACGCTGCCTGGGTTTAGGCAGCAATAACTCCTCACTGCCATTTTTGTAGCTGATTCTGACCACACGACTGTGTTTGCAGCGTGCGTACTATGGTATGGTCCTGTTTTGAGACAGAATGTTTGATGGCCGGGTTTTGGGTTGTCGGCCGTCTAGCAGTGCTCATCGAGAAAACCCTGCATGCTAGAAAATAGGTCTATTTTCTTATTGGCTAGTTAGCTCACAAACAAGCTCTACAGAGCTTGGGGGAGCTAGAACTTGGAGGGGTCTCCTATTGATGCTCATTCTTGATTCCTAATCAGTTACTTCCAGTTTTCAGCTGCTTTCTGGTACTAACAATGGCGGGCGGATTTTTGAGTAACAAACCCGGAGCACTCAGACTTAGACTCTTGAGCGGCAGACTCAGGGGGCAACAGACTAAGCAACAAGCGTGGAAGCCCAAACGGTACATCAACAACCCTACTACCCCAACCTGCGCTCTAGCATAGGTTCAAGCTTGGTATCAGAGCTAGAGCGTAGTAGCAGCGGCAGACGACTGGCGTACAGGTGCCTGACTATGCCGGCAAACCCCCATACGCGCCAGTTCCGGGGAAATGTTGGAGGACTTTTCTCGGCACATTGACCCCTGGTGACGGTGTCAGACTTTTTCCCACGGCCACTAGGCCAAGGGAAATGCTGCCACCCTTTTTTTCGAGCACCACTGACCCCCTCATGTGACGCGAGGAGGTGAGCGGCAGGCCACGACGCACATGGTGACATCATCCAGGTGTAGTAACTGGCAGCAATAGCAAGCAGTAGCAATAGCTCTGAGCAGTAGCAGCAGCTTGCAGTAGCAGTGAGCAGTGGCAACAGCACCCAGCAGCAGCTATGTGCATTTGCAGTAGCCGGTAGCAGCAACCGTCAGCAACACCAGCTCGTAGCAAGAGCAGCTCGGAGCAGCAGCAGCCCGCAACCACAAGCAATAGCAGTAGCCATCAGTAGCAGCTCACGCCAACAACTGCGGCAACTCGCAAAGTAGTAGTAGGCGACTGGAGCAGCAGCAGCTGCAAGCAACAGATGGTAGCAGTCCGCAGCAGCCAGCAGCAGTACCAGCTGCAGATGCCGCTGGTAGCAGTAGCAGCTGCAACTGCAACTGCTCGCAGGGAGTAGCCTTGTCTGCCACAACTGTGGCCAATCTGGACACGGATGGTACATGTGTCCGCTTCCGACTGACGAGGCTTGCGTCATCAACAACATGCGTCGCCACCACGAGCGTCGCCTTGCCACCACTGTCGTGACATTTGCTGCTCTTGCCGCATCTGCACCGCTCGCGACAGCCTCACCACAGCTTCCTCCACAATCGACCGAGCCCGCTCCTCCGTTCCCGGCCCATTCCTCCCCCTTCTTGGACTCTGGCACCGTTACACCAAAGTGTGTCTACTCCGTCGGACCCTCCGCCGGCAAGCGCCAGCTATAGCATTTCATCGCATTTCAGCTCAACCTTCCTCGCCCTCCTCCCCTGGGAAGTGCGAGTTACGTAGTCGCTAGTTCCTCCGTGGCCTGCATGACAGAGTTGATGCCACGACCATGTTCGGTATCTCCGTCCATCCCGTCCTGTGTCGTGCCTTTCCCCCTTGCTCCTCTTCGTGATGATGTCGCTTGGCTAGATGACTTGCAGTCCCGGTTCGCACCTCTGTCCACTTCGTCAGCGTTGCTCACCAACTACCAAGTGACTGTCAGCAACCTGGCCACACAAGTGCAAGATCCGTCAGAGACCTGGATCATCGACTCCGGTGCCACGCATCACATGACAGCCTCGTGCGAGGCTTTTCGTGTCCTTGGTCCCGTCACCGATGTCTTTGGGGTTCGGACGGGTTCACGTCAGGTGTTACCCGTTCGTGGTGTTGGCGTCGTTCGTTTTCATGGTCGATCTAGTGATGTGTTCTTGAATAATGTTCTCTTTTTCACTGGCCTTGAGTTTAGCCTCCTGTCTGTCACCGCCCTTGATTGCATGAGCTTGGACGTTCTGCATTCGCATGGTGTGAGCACTATGTCCTTGCGTCCGTCCGGTTGTGTCATTTTGCATGCCACCACCCGTAGTAACTTGTGGCACGTACCACACATGACCGCTTCTACCTCTATCCCCTCCTCGTCGGCTGACACTGGCCACGCATTTGTTACAAACACATTGTCTCTGCAGCACACGCGTCTCCTGCATCATTGTCTCCATCATGTCCACTCTGCTGCTGTTGAGAGCATGCTTTACACGCAGCCAGCCATGGGCCTTGACCCAGCTTCTTTCCTCTGCCGTGTCCCACTGAGTGCATTGATTGCGCTCGGGGAAAGATGGACCGTTTCACCTACCCCCTCTCTTCCTCTCAAGCATCCGCCCCGCTCGACTTAGTTCACTCTGATGTCATGGGTCCCCTCCCAACAGAGTCAGTCAGCAAGCACAATCGTTATGTCCTTACACTTACGAATGACTATTCTCGCTATCATTGGGTCTGCTGCCTTGGACAGAAGAGCGACGTCGCTCCCACCATTCGGGACGGGCTTGTCCATGTTGAACGTGTGTGTGGTCATCCTCTCCGCCACTTCCGTTCTAATCGCGAGGGTGAGTTTCTGGAGGAGACCACACTCTTCCCTCCCTCCCGTGGTGTCCATCATGAGACATTGGTGCCTTACAAGCCTGCTCAAAACGTTGTCTCTGAGCGATGAAACTGCACCATGGCCGACGCCGTCCACACCATGCGGGTCGAATCCAACATCTCTGACGACTTCTACTTTGAGACCATGACCTACATGATGTGGGTCTGGAACCGGATTCCCCACGGACCCATTCTCCGTCAGTCTACCCCATACCAACACTGGTGTGGAGAACGCGCAGACCTGTGTCCGGCCTGGGTCTGAGACTGTGTGGCTATCGTGTGGTTGCCTGCCCCACACCAGAGTGGCAAGCTCGGGCGTTGCGGTCGTCCGTGCACCATCCTTGGCGTCTCACGTCAGTCAAAGGCATGGCGCTTTTGGGACCCCACCCGACACTACCCCGTAGTGTCCCACGATGCCCTCTTCTTTGAGGACCTGTTTCCTCACAACCTCGTTTGCTCGGACGCGTCGATGTTCCTCCCGCCGCGTGGGGGGGTGGTGGATACGTCCTCCGTCCAGTCAAGTCCGGGCGTTCCATCGTATGCGCACGCGGGTACGTCTACGTCGGCTGCCCCACCTGCGTCCGATAGCCCTTTAGGGCCGGCTGCTCCATGTGTGTTTGACAACCCCTTTGGACCTGCTGTCCCGTCCGTGTCCGCCAGTCCCTCAGAGCCGGCTGCCCCGTCAGTGTTCGCCAGCCCCTTAGGGCAGGCTGCCTCGTCCGTGCCCACCAGCCCCTCAGGGCCAGCTGCCTTGTTCGTGCCTGCCAACCCCTCAGGTCTGGCTGCCCCGTCCGTTTCCGCCAGCCCCTGGGAGCCGGCTGCCCCATCTGTGTCCGAGAGTCCATCAGGGCCGGGTGCCCCATCTGTGTCCGCCAGCCCCTCAAGGCCGGCTGCCCTGTCCGCGTTCGACAGCCCCTTCGAGCAAGCTGTTCCATCTGTGTCCGCCAACCCCTCAGGGTTGGCTGTCCCATCCACGTCCGCCAGCCCCTTAGGGCCGGCCACCCTGTTGGTGTCCGCCAGCCCCTCAGGGTTGGCTACCACGTTCGCGTCCGCCAGACCCTCAGGGCCGGCTACCGCGTCCGTATCGGTGCGCTACACACGTGGTCCATGCAGGAGCCTCAGACCCAGGCCGACAGTGAGCACTCAGGCGGCCTCCTCACTACCTCTCACTCCAGGACCTACTATCATCCAAGGAGGCTCCTCACCTCATGTGAGATCTACTCCCACGGTCATGAGTGGGGACCCCGGCACCAAGGCACTTGGCTTGGCCACATTGTGAGTCATCACTGACCTACATCCAGGGTCAGCTTTGGGCTATGCCTTGCACCATTAGGAGCATCAGTATGCCATTGCGGCCACGCTCACGCTGATGCCAAGAGGGGCATGGGACGCGCATGACCTCACTGTCCGCCCCACGGAGCGACCAAAGGACCCAGCCACCCTGCGTGAGGCTGGGGCTTCTCCCGAGGCCGCTCACTGGGAGGCTGCATGCACCGACGAGCTTTCCACCATTTGACAACATCACGTTTATGAGCTCGTCGCCCTCCCCCCAGGTGGTAAGGCCATTGGCGCAAAGTGGGTTCTTCAGCAAAAGTGGAAGCCAAACGGATCCCTCAAAAAGTACAAGGTCCGTCTCACATCCAAGGGGTTTGCTCAGGTCCCTGGGATCGACTTTGACCAGATCTTAGCCCCGGTCGGTCGATTCTCCACTAGCCAGGCGTTGTTGAGCTGGTTGCCCAGCACCGGTGGGAAGGCATGACATGGATGTGAGAAATGCCTTCCTCTATGGCGACCAGAAAGCTCATGTTTAGACTCATAACTTGTACAAAAGAAGCCGTGAACAGAGAAGACCATCCAGGCCACTTTGCAACTGCACCCCAATTTATGACAGACAGGGATCAGCTGCTTCTGCTGCGCTCTGGCTCCAATACCAAGCTAGAAACTACCCTGGAGCAGCTTGTTGGGGCTGCAATGTGGATGGAGTAGGCCTGGCCCCATGCTCTTTGCTTTCCATTGCTGCCCCCAACTAGTGCTCTGAGGTTTGTGAGAGGAGAACAGAGCGCTGAGGAGTTAGCAATAGAAAGGCAGTCAGATTTCAGAGTGAATGGGTTAGCAACTGAGAATAAATGGAACAGAGAGACCCCTCAAAGAACTAGGCCTAGCTCAGCTGTGTAGGCTTGTTACTCAAATCACAAACCAATCAGGAAATTCTCTATTTCCTAGCAGGCTGACTTTACTTGGTGAGCCCGTTCAGGCAGCCGACAGCCCAAAACCCGGACGTTGTCCATTTTCCCTCCAAACGGGACCATACCAAAATACCCACGCTGCAAATGCAATCGTGCAGGCAGAATCATCTTGAAAAATAGCAGTAAGGAGTAATGACTGCCAAAACCCAGGTTACGCCTATGCCACAATGACCCCAACCAAAAGTTTGTCCAAAAATCTGAAACACGGACCCTAGACAAGACATGACGCTGGGAGTGCAACGGTGCAGTCAGATCTTGCACAGGATGCACGAGCAGCATCTGAGGAGGCAGTGACCGCCAGCAGCATGAATGCTGTGGAGGTCTGCCAATGGAGCTTGGCACATCAAGCGCCTGAGGGAAGAGGCTCCAGCAAGATGCGTGCAGACCGCAACGTGCATCGGCTCCACCAGATGACACTGGAGCAGTGTCCCATCTCGCCGTCTGTCATCTTAACACCGATGTACACAAGCCGGGAGGACACAATAGAGCACAATGAGAGGTGCACAAAAACCAACCCCACACACACAGAAACACACACACACACACACACACACACACACACACACACACACACACACACACACACACACACACACACACAC
>SZWC01009719.1:34455-50231 GCA_023375785.1 Penium margaritaceum
ACACACACACACACACACACACACACACACACACACACACACACACACAAGCTTGAAGCTGTGCTAGAGCACATTTTGGGGTGGTAGCGTTGTTGATGCAGCGTGCGGGATTCCACGCTCATTGCTTAGTCTGCTGCCCCCTCAGTCTGTTGCTCTAAAGTCTAAGTCTAAGTGCTCTGGGTTTGTTACTCAGAAATGTGCGCGCCATTGTTAGGGCCAGAAAGCAGCTGAGAAGTAGAAGTACTGATAAGGAATCAAGAATGAGCAACAATGGGAGACCGCTCCAAGTTCTAGCTCCCCCCCCAGCTCTGTAGAGCTTGTTACTCAGCTAGCCAGCCAATCAGAAAATAGACCTATTTTCTTGTAGGCAAGGTTTTCTCGTTGAGCCCTGCCAGATGGTCGACAGCCCAAAACCGGGGCGTCCACCGTTTTGCATGAAAACTGGACCATACCATAATACGCACACTACAAACACAGTCGTGTGGTCAGAATCAGCTAAAGAAATAGCAGTGAGGAGTTATGGCTGCATAAACCCATGTAGTGTCTATTGTAACCCCCAGTACCAACAGTGCCAAAATATCACGAAACGTGGACCCTAGGCATGACATACCTCTGCGATCGCAGCAGCGTAGTCAAACGTGGTACTGGACATGTGCAGACAACATATGCAGCGATAGTGCCTATCTATGGCACGATTGCCGAGGAGGTATGCTGATGGAGGAGAGCACGAAGGAGGGAGGAGACTCCAGCAAACTGCCTTTAGGCCTCAGTGTGTGTCGGCTCCACCGGGTGACACTCCATCAGCGTTGCATCTTGTTGTCAGTCATCTGCATACCGATGTACACAAGCCTGGAGGACACAACAAAGTAGAAGTAAGAGATGTGACACAAAAACCAGGACTCCTCCATGACTCACAGGAGTAGAGCACATGGACGGGCAGAGAGCAGAGAGACAAAGTGGACAAGGAGAGAGGGAACCTCATGGACGCATACCGACTGCACTCACATCCTTCTTGAACGAGTCACACTTCAATGCTTTGGTCAAGGAATCAGTCAACTGTCGTGCTGTCTCAATCCAAACAATGCTCATGCTGCCGTCATGCAACAACAAACGCACACACTGACACTCGAATTGATGTGCTTTGTGTGAGTGTGGTGCACGCCGTCATTGTCAGTAATGGCCATGGCACTTTCAGTGTCACATTGCAAAGTGATGGATGGGATTGACTGACGGAACTTAGAAAAAAGGCGGCACGGCCACACGCTCTCACAAGTTCCAAAGCCCAGAACCACATACTCAGCTTCAGTAGTGTTGCGCACCATGTAGCCTTGCTTGTTGCTACGCAAGGATATAGCTCTTTGCCAAAAAGGAAGATCCACCCAGTACAACTCTTATCGTCCGGACTGCCGGCCCAGCCTTTGTCGGTGTATCCCGTTGCCACAATGGATGGTTGTCAACGGAACATGAGGCCTCGCCGTGGGGTAGAAACGACATAGCGCAGCACTCGGATCGTGGCCCCAAATTGGAGGTGACACGGCTCCTACGAGAATTGTGGGAGGAGGTTGACAACAAACGTAATGTCTGGACGCGTCGTCGTCGCCATGAACATTAGTGACCCGATGATATGCAAATATGTGGTCACATTTACTGGCTTCTCCACCACGGCTAGATCAGAGCTCTTGAGCATCGCCTGATCATCGGGCGACATGGGTGAGGATGCTCTCGGCACGAGGGGCAGGTCCTCAGCAAAGCGCCTGGACAAGGTCTGGACGTAGGCTGCTTGATGGACATGCAGGATGCCCACGGAGCGATCATGCTCAAGCTCCATGCCTAGAAAGACTCGCGTTGGCCCAAGGTCCTTCATCTAGTAGGCTGCATGCAGCAAGTCCTTGACCCGCTGGATGGCAGCTGCATCCGGTGATGCGATGAGCAGGTCATCGACATAGACTAGGAGAGCGAAGAGAGTCTGACCTCGCGGACTAATGAACAGCGCGGAGTTGACAGAGCTGCGAAGGAGGCCGCCGCTAAGAAGCGTACGACTGATCTCCTGGTTCAAGCAGTGTGGTGATTTCTTCAAGCCTTAGAGGGGCTTCCGCAGCTTCAAGACCTTGNTAGGCATGACATACCTCTGCGATCGCAGCAGCGTAGTCAAACGTGGTACTGGACATGTGCAGACAACATATGCAGCGATAGTGCCTATCTATGGCACGATTGCCGAGGAGGTATGCTGATGGAGGAGAGCACGAAGGAGGGAGGAGACTCCAGCAAACTGCCTTTAGGCCTCAGTGTGTGTCGGCTCCACCGGGTGACACTCCATCAGCGTTGCATCTTGTTGTCAGTCATCTGCATACCGATGTACACAAGCCTGGAGGACACAACAAAGTAGAAGTAAGAGATGTGACACAAAAACCAGGACTCCTCCATGACTCACAGGAGTAGAGCACATGGACGGGCAGAGAGCAGAGAGACAAAGTGGACAAGGAGAGAGGGAACCTCATGGACGCATACCGACTGCACTCACATCCTTCTTGAACGAGTCACACTTCAATGCTTTGGTCAAGGAATCAGTCAACTGTCGTGCTGTCTCAATCCAAACAATGCTCATGCTGCCGTCATGCAACAACAAACGCACACACTGACACTCGAATTGATGTGCTTTGTGTGAGTGTGGTGCACGCCGTCATTGTCAGTAATGGCCATGGCACTTTCAGTGTCACATTGCAAAGTGATGGATGGGATTGACTGACGGAACTCAGAAAAAAGGCGGCACGGCCACACGCTCTCACAAGTTCCAAAGCCCAGAACCACATACTCAGCTTCAGTAGTGTTGCGCACCATGTAGCCTTGCTTGTTGCTACGCAAGGATATAGCTCTTTGCCAAAAAGGAAGATCCACCCAGTACAACTCTTATCGTCCGGACTGCCGGCCCAGCCTTTGTCGGTGTATCCCGTTGCCACAATGGATGGTTGTCAACGGAACATGAGGCCTCGCCGTGGGGTAGAAACGACATAGCGCAGCACTCGGATCGTGGCCCCAAATTGGAGGTGACACGGCTCCTACGAGAATTGTGGGAGGAGGTTGACAACAAACGTAATGTCTGGACGCGTCGTCGTCGCCATGAACATTAGTGACCCGATGATATGCAAATATGTGGTCACATTTACTGGCTTCTCCACCACGGCTAGATCAGAGCTCTTGAGCATCGCCTGATCATCGGGCGACATGGGTGAGGATGCTCTCGGCACGAGGGGCAGGTCCTCAGCAAAGCGCCTGGACAAGGTCTGGACGTAGGCTGCTTGATGGACATGCAGGATGCCCACGGAGCGATCATGCTCAAGCTCCATGCCTAGAAAGACTCGCGTTGGCCCAAGGTCCTTCATCTAGTAGGCTGCATGCAGCAAGTCCTTGACCCGCTGGATGGCAGCTGCATCCGGTGATGCGATGAGCAGGTCATCGACATAGACTAGGAGAGCGAAGAGAGTCTGACCTCGCGGACTAATGAACAGCGCGGAGTTGACAGAGCTGCGAAGGAGGCCGCCGCTAAGAAGCGTACGACTGATCTCCTGGTTCAAGCAGTGTGGTGATTTCTTCAAGCCTTAGAGGGGCTTCCGCAGCTTCAAGACCTTGCTGGAGGCATCGTCAAAGCCTGGAGGCTGCACCATGTAGAGCTCCTCACCCTAACATAGGGTCTCAGCAACTGTAGCTGCTCTCCCTGCTATGCTTCCACCTTGTCAAAAGCAATTCTACCTATCAGGCTCTCTCTCTACTCTGACAGTCTTGTTGCTTGCTCGGCAGCCATGTCACTCTCGCTATGGTGATCTTGCCTGTCCTCAAGAGACACATTCTGACTACGGTTCTTCCCTAATGCACTGTTGCCTTGTCGACAGCATTCCTATCAGCTCGGCCCTTTCTGTTTCCTGGCCGTCTCACCGTTTGCTAGGTAGCCGCTTCTTTGAAGTTGTAGCAACCTTGCATATCCTCAGCGGAAGTAGTAGTAACACCAGTGATAGTAGCAGTAGACTGCTAAAGCATTCTCAATGATATAACAACTCTTTTCAGTTGTCTCAAGAGGTAGCTGAGCCGTCATCACCCTAGAAGTTGTATGTTACATCAAGCCGGTGCCTACACCGTGAACATGCACATATCGAGGAAAAAGTGGCATATTGCAAGGCGAAAGCAGAGCAAGAGCAGGGGTCCCAGGTTCGTTGCCAGTACCCTGGCTACTATCCCAGTGAGGACTATGACCGAGCAGATTGGTACAAGTGGGAGAATGCAGCACACTTTCTGTCATTCTTGAACTGCTCCCCAATGCCATGGAGTTTTCAAGCTATGACATCTCCACAAGCTCAATGGACTCGTAAATCTACTGTAAGCTTAGTTGTTGCACGTAGAAGACGTCTGCAATGTCAGCATGTTGCTCTTTGTGGCAAAGCACATACAGCTACAACAACATCCCATAGATCTTCCACTCATCACAACTCTCCTCCCACAACTTTCTATGGCTCAACATTGTCTTCATATGCACCACCTGACCTCTTGTCTACTCTAAAGATAACGTTGGTCTCCAGTACAGCTGTCACATCCACATTTCCTGCCAATGCACGTGCTACTCATGCACCTGCCAACATGGCTGCTGGTAGATCTATTGAGATATGCACCACAATTGCATTTGATCAAGGAATTCTCCCAGCAGTGGTAGTCAGCATGATTACCCATGTTGCTACTACATCAAATGTAGTGGCCACGGTGGCAGGAGTCTTGGTGTTATGGAATCTGCTGGTCGAGGCGGTGTTTTCATCACCCTAATGGAATTAAACACCTTCTTTGAGGCCATGATTGTTTTCTATGTGAAAAAGCGTGCAAAACGGATCCAAGAGCTGGGTATATTGGTGCAGAGACAAGGAAGATAAAGCCGTGCAAAGGTGGGAGGCGCATCTCCAGAAAACAGGAGACGTACTGGTTTGACCCCAAGCATGGCGGAGTGACTTTCTCGTCCACTGCAGCGGAATTGCCCCTGGATGGATGCTTAGCCAATGAGTCAAGTTTCATTGATGTCCATGGGCACTTCTGGATGGCGGCTGTAGTTGCATTCGCAGGCAAAGACGCTTCGGGCGACCGTGACCCCACTGGCGGTGCTGCCAACGGCAGTCATGCGTGGAGCACTCAAGCGGTCATAACTCAGCCATTTCTCTATGGATTGAGGCATTCTTTTGTGCATTGGCAATCTTGCAGTGCGTACTATATGATGCATGTGTTTTTTTGCATGAGTGTGCCTTGGTTGAGGGCTTCTATGCACCAAGGAGCTCTCCGTTGGCCATAGGGGCTGGTACATCAGGAAGCATAGGGGTTGTTCTAGGCATACCTATTTCATCCAAAGACTCTGTACATTCCCCTATACTGATCTGTCAAGTCTAAGGATTCATTCCTTGTCCAACTATCCTTATTCTATAAGCATTGCCCTGGACACATCCATTCGATCCTACAAGTCTTGCAAAGTGCACCTTGGTGCAAACACCATCGGGAGAGTCACACGGCGGGAACTTCGGTCACTAGAAGCGGTCTTGCTGCTAGGAGAGGGTCGTGCAGTTTCCCAAGGGCTGGCCCACATACCAAGGGGTTGAGGGTTAGGAGTTTTATCCCAAGGGCTCAGCATATGAATTTCATGCCCGGCGCCCCTCAGTTCACATTTGGTATCAGAGCAATGGACGTTTGCTTGAATTTGTGTGGATCTAAGGGAGGCAACAGATCTGCCACAACTGCGTTTGTCCAGAATGTTTTCTTCACAAACGGAACCATGGAAGCAGCAACATACAAACAAGACTATCTCATGGAAGAGATCTGGCGTGCTCTTGACGAATTGTGCCAAGAGAACCAGCCGCTGCGCACAGCGGTTGAGGCTAGGAACGTCGGCCAAGGGAGCAGTGCATTGGGGGGTGTTACTTTGGCATCCGCAGGTGCCTTTCGGCGGCCCAAGCCAAAGAAGTTGGAGTTCTACACCAGCAAGGGCAGTGCACGGGAGTGCCTCTTCACAATGAACTCGTACTTCATGGCGTTGGTATTTCCTATGGGAGAGTATGCCATGTGATTGGAGTATGCTCCTACGCTGCTCCAGGGAATGGCGCTACAGTGGTGGTTGCCATCGTGCTAGCAGAACGTCGCTGGGTTGCCGGATGGACTAGGGGCCAGGCAACGGCTTCAGCCATTGTTGAGTCTACCATTGGGATAGGAAGTGCAGCTCGGCGTGTGGGCGTTGACGTAGAAGCCAGAGACGTGGGAGTAGTTCGAGACGTTGCTCCAGGTGCGTTTTGACCTCCTCAATGGCAACCGGGTCGCACGTGACAAATTCAAGCGCGTCAAGCAAGGTGGATTGGTCCAGGACTATACCACACAATTCATGGCTTTGGTGGCGCAGATTGACAAACCTCTCGGATGCTGATGTATATGACCGCTACCATGACGGCCTGAAGCCGCACATCCAACAAGAAGTCACGAAGATTGGGTTGCAGACCTCTGCAAAGCTGGTTTCAGTAGCATAACGCTTCGACGCAGTCGACTAGGATGCAAGCCGAAGAATATTTGTAACACAATCTTGGGTGGAGAAGCCAGATCAGGCTGTGCCCATGAAAGTGCATGCAATCCAAGGGAAGCAGCGGAGTTTGGACGGGCAATGTGGACNGCACATCCAACAAGAAGCAGCAAAGTTTGGGTTGCAGACCTCTGCAAAGCTGGTTTCAGTAGCATAACGCTTCGACGCAGTCGACTAGGATGCAAGCCGAAGAATATTTGTAACACAATCTTGGGTGGAGAAGCCAGATCAGGCTGTGCCCATGAAAGTGCATGCAATCCAAGGGAAGCAGCGGAGTTTGGACGGGCAATGTGGACCAAGGGCCAAGTGTTCATGCTGCGACGAGGAGGGTCACTGTAGGAAGGACTGCCCCAAGCACAAGGCAAAGCAGGGAATTAGGAAGCAACAGTGAGGGGCAGGTTTCCCGCTGCTATACATTCTTCACCCACAAAATCAGCACCATTCCAAAACGACATTTTGCCTACTACGGTGTTGTTTATTTGATGTTGTAGGTTGAAGGAGGACCTTGCAATTCTAGGATTCGCCCTCGAGCTGGGTCTTGGGATTCCGGTTTTGGGATTCCAAGGGTTGGAGGAAGCTGCACGGTCTGCTGGTTGGTGGCGTAGGTTACAAGTTCTACGACAACTTGACTGCAAGGAGGGGGCTGTTATTGCACCATGGAAAGGGCATTGAGGGTGCAGCAGATGTCCATATTGGTGACGTGCTGCAGACCTCTTGTCAAGCAAGCTATCCATGTGGGCGATATTGCGTGCGATGTGTTCTTTTCTTACGTGCCCCATGGATGACTACATCTTCTTCATCAGCTGGGACTGGTTGCATCCTTGGAGTCCGGAAGCGGATTGGTTGTGTAATCTTGTGGTCATGAAGGGGACAGGATCTCACTTTGCCACATCGGCAAGGTGAGGGTGAGGCGTTGCGTGGCGATAACCTCGGTTACTAGCTGTGGTTTGGCTGCTAGGAGAGCGTCATGCGGCTCCTCATGCTGCAACGGTGGATGCTGCAGCTGGTGGAAAAGCAGTGGAAAGCCAAGGGGGTTCTTGGTGGATGAAGGTGCTGCTGGATCGCAACAACAACTGCGGGAACAGCTCCTCCACTGGTACTGGTGGCGGGTTGGACGCACGTGAGGCTCTTTCTGCACACAGCTGGAATGGTCAAAGGTTGGCAGATCCCTGTGAATGCACAGCTGCTGCATCTCCACAGCCAGATTGGTAGTGAAGATGTTGTCTTTTGAGTCCGCCGGGAGTGCACCGGGACGGCACGCCTCAGAGGGGGGGTAATGTTATGGGATCCGCCGGTCGAGGTGGTGTTTTCATCACCCTGATGGTATCAAAGAGCTTGTTTGAAGCCATGATTGTTTTCTGCATACAAAACCGTGCGAAATTGACCCAAGAACTGGGTCATTTAGTGTAGGGATAAGAAAGACATGGCCTTGCAAATGTGGGAGGCACACCTCCAAAAAACAGGAGACGTATTGGTTCGACCCCAATCACGACAGAGCGACATTCTGGCCCACTACAGCTGAAGTGCCCAAAGAAGAATGCTTAGCCAATTAGACAAGGTTCATTGAGGTCCATGGGTGCTTTGGGATGGTGGCTGAAGCTGCATTCGCAGGCAAAGGCGCTTCGGGCGGCCGTGACCCCCATTGGCGGTGCTGCCAGCTACAGTCATGCATGGAGCACACAAACGGCCATAACTCAGCCGTTTCTCCACGGATTGAGGCGTTTTTTTGTGTGTTGGAAAGCTTGCAATGCCTAATATATGATGCATGAATGATTTGTATGAGTGCATCTCGGTAGAGGACTTCGGCGCACTGAGGAGCTCTCGGCTGGCTCATAGGGGCTGGTACATAAGGAAGCCTAAGGGGTTGTCCTAGGCATGAAAATCTTACCCAAAGACTCTGTACATTTTCTTGTACTGATCTATCAGGTCTAGTGATTTATTCCTTGTCCAGATCTCCTTGTTTTCCAAGAATTTCCTTGCACACGTCCATTCTATCCTACAAGTCTTCCGCAGTGCACCGTGGTGTAAACGCCACCGGGAGAGTCCCACGGCAGGAACCTCGGTCACTAGCATCGGTCTTGCTGCTAGGAGAGGGTCGTGCAGTATCTCAAGAGCTGGTCCACAGACCAAGGGGTCGAGGGTTGAGAGGTTTATCGCAAGTGCTCGGCATGTGACCGTCACGCCGGGCGCCCATCGGTTCACAATTGGCTACTTCACTCTCCAGTGTTGTATCATCTATCCACGCCTCCACGTCGCTGGCCTCTTCTAGTCCGTCTGCATCTGGAATTAGCTCTCTTATCCTTGCTCTTGTATTCATAGCATTTGCTGCCCCTACCCTCACAGCTGCTGCCTTGGCCGGTACTACCTGCCTTCTAGTGTCAGCTTCATCTGCTCTTGCAATCATTCTGGTTTCAAACGCTACTGCACTTCCTCCTCTCTTCTCGCTTTGCTTCTTGGCCTCATGACCTTGGCCCCTCTAATTTCTCTCTCTTTCTATGGCTTGGCTTTGCATTGGCGTGTTTGTACACCTAGCTCCGTCGCCTTGCATCACAACACTGAGTTAATCCCCATCATTTTTTCCAAGCGCAATACGCTCACACTGCGGAGCTGTATCGTGAGCGTTCTGCTCTCTAGGCTGCTCTTGCTTTCCAGCAAAAAAAAGAAGAGATTCTGGATTGTGAGCAAGATGATCAGGTCATTTTTTCTGACCACATAACTGACTTGGTCACCAATTGCCTTCATCCCACACTGCACGTCATTCGATTTGCGTCCACTGCTGCTAGTGTGGCTGCTACATTCTGCACTGCACCTGCATCCACATCTACCACCTCTGCCACCATTCAAATTGATCCCCTCACAGTCATCACCGCAGCTGGCGTAGCCAAAACAAAGGCTCTCACATTGTCTTCGCAGCGCCAAAGTGACTTCAACACATCGTTGCCGCACTTCATTCCTAATGTCACCTTTTGATCTTGAGAAACTCGCTTCAGCGCATGGGCTAAGGGCAAGCAGCTCTAGGAGTACTACCATGAGCTGAACCCTTTGGCAAACCATCCCTTTGTCCCTATTGATTCAGAGCAAGCTAAAGAAGCTTGTGCCCTCATACGAGGAGGACCAGATGATCTCACTAATGAGATTTGGTCCTACAATGCGGACATCAACCGCGGTATGCCTACTAATCAAGTCGCTGCATACGCTATCATCAAACGCCGTACCACAATAACAGGACATGCCAAACAAAGCATCCTCATTTTTCAGTTTGGCATGCTATCCATGCATGTTGATGAGACTGCTGGTGCCTATTGGGCTCACAGCCTCTGGCTGCTGCGTGACCTCGGTAAAGCGGTTCCTAGCCAACTCCCAGCAGTCCTCTCCATAATCAACGGCCTCATTCCCAAGCTCTCAAACAACTTCAGAGACTTGAATGCCTCCAAGCTTGAGCGCCTTGCCGTGGAACCAGTCCAAGCTGATGCATCTGCTGGCATTGGTGCACTATGAGAGTTCACAGCACAACGCCTCATAGACTGGTGGAGCACTCTGCAGAAAAATCCCATTCACCATAGTACCATTGGTGCAGTCACCATCGCACTCTTCCCTTTGACCACCTCCTCTTTTGCCTCTTCTTCCTCCTCTTCCTCTGTACCTGCTGCATTCTTGGTGACTCAAAGTACTGGCTGGGATCAAGGGAGGGAGAAAGGTAACTCCTTTATTGGAGGAACGGGTGGTGGACACGGTGGATGTGGATAAGGGAGGGACACCCATAGTTCATCACCTTCACCCTCATCCTATAGCAAGGTGACGTGTTGGAACTGTGGTGCTACTGAACACGCTGAACCTAAGTGCCCCGCTCCTCCCGATGATACTCGCCTTGCTGTTGCAATGCGAGCTCATTGGGCACGTTCCACTGGCGACATTGGCACCTCTTCTCGCTCGTCCATCTCTACTTCACCCTCACACCATAGTGTCTCTCCCGCCACCTTATCCCTAGGGATGGCCACCACATGACATCCTCTTGCTCCTCCTTTGTTGGCTCTGTTCACTTTTTCCGTACTAGCTCCGACGAGCTTCTTCCTGTGCAAGACGTCAGTGTTGTTCATTTTTTTTGTCTTAAGAAGGAACTCTTTTTGCCCAACGTTCTGTACGTGTCCTCTCTTGAGCTCAGTCTACTCTCTGTTATGACTTTTGGTGACTAGGGTATGGACTTCTCCTCTAGCTGTGGCATTGTGTTTGTGTCACATCGCACCACTGGTCACGTCTTGCTTCATGGAAGACATCGCAATTGCTTGTTTTGCGTTCCCTCTTTCACCCTTGCATCTTCCACAACTGTGCTTGTCAATGTCGCTCACTCCCTTTTTTCCTAGCTCACCCACAACTCCTGCATTTCCGCCTCTATCATATCCACATTGTCATAATTTCCAGCCCGCTTCACCATTAGCCTGCGTATGGTCTTGGCGCCTGCACATTCCCTGTTCTCCTTGTGGCTTACTGCCTTGAGGACGGTTAAGGAAGAATGCATCAGTCTCCATTCTCCACTTCCAACAGTCGTACTTCTAATCCTCTCAATCTCTTGCATGCTGATGTCATGGGCCCCCTTGCTCATGAAACCTTGGAGGGGTTGGTCGCTTTGTTCTTTGCCGATCCGACAACTATTTCCACATGTGCTTGGTCTTTGCCCTTCATTTTAAGATTGATGTCTGCTCCATGCTCGACGCTCCACGCTCCACGCTCCACGCTCGACGCCCCATGCTCGTGGCTTCTACAGGCTGAATGGGCATGTGATCGCTATCTTCTTGCTTTTTATTCTGACTGAGATGGATGCTTTATGGGATCCACTGCCTGCTTCTTATCCTCTCGGGTGTGTATGGAGCCATCAGCTCCTTACATACCCAAACAGAATGACGTCTCTGAACGCTAGAACCGTACCCTTGCTGATGGTATCCAGACACTCCTCACTACTTCAGAATTTCCCCCTATTCTCTCCATTGAAGCCATGTCTTGCCTGATATGGGTCTAGAGCCATGTCCTTCATGGTGAGTGCTGGTTTGGCCATCATGCTGAGTTGCGTCCTGCTTGTGTCTTGGGTTGTGTTGTCGTGGTCTGGCTGCCAGATGACCTTTGGGATGGGAAGCTCAGTCCTAGTGCTCGTCTGTGCACCTTTCTTGGTATCTCTGCCTTACCCAAGGTTTGGCGCTTTTGGGACACTGAGCGCTCTTGTGTCATTGAGTCACGTGACACTCTTTTCTTTGAGAAAGTTTTTCCTTGTGATTTTTCCTGCATTGCATCATCCTCCTCTCTGTCCTCACTCCATCCACTTGGGAAAAATGGGTCTTTATCTGCCTCGACTCTAAGGGGCATCCCTCCCTCGATGGGCACCGCTGACGTGGATGGCTCACTGTCCTCTCCACATTCATCACCGTCCAATTCAACTGTCAATAATTCGCTCAGTCCGTCAGTCTCTACGTCTACTTCCCCTCCTCAATCGACACCCGTCACCGCACCTTCAGCACCCTCTGAGCTAATTTCTGTACCTACAAGTGTCCCGGTGCAATCCTCAGAACATTCCCCCCCTGTCTAACCAATTACTCCCAAGCCACCTACCACTGTACATGCTGATACCTCAGAGCATCGTGCTGAGTCTCAAGCTCCCATTACATGCTCTGAGCCATGCACAGACGGAGGGCGGCATCATAATCCTCCTCAACGGTCAGCCATCCAGCGCTCTCAATCCTCCCTGCACTGCACACTGTCCAGTGCATCATCCTCCACAGGCGGATCATCCGCTAGATCCATTGGCCTCCATGCATTTGGCCTTGCTCTCATCGTTGTCCACCCTAACTCAGTTGTGGGATACGTGCTGTTTGCCCATGAATCCCACACTGCTCTTCAGGCTTCAGTTACTGGCTACGTAACTCCATGCTTTGCAGCAAGTGGAATCCCTGCATTTCATTTAGAGCCTATAATGGTTTGGCAAGCTCGTGAGGCGGCTGATGCTGACCTTTGGGAGAAGGCGATGCAAGGTGAACTGAGTATGCTCAAGGAACACGGTGTCTTTGAGTTTTTTGACCTCCCAGTGGGCCTTAAGTCTGTCTCGGGTTCTCCGCTACAAGCTGAAACCCAAGAGCAAAGTTGGCTGATATAAGGCTCGGCTTATCGCTAGAGGGTTCTTTCAAAGACCTAGAGTGGACTTCGACAAGACATTCACACCAGTCTGGGGATATACCACTGCTCGTGCTCTTATGAGCCTAGTCCCACATCATGAATGTAAATTAGAGCAGATGGACGTCATTAATGTATTCTTGCATGGACGTCTCAATGAGGCGATCTACATGGCTTAGCCGTCGGGTCTCACTGATGGCACAAACAGGGTCTGGCGGCTGCATAAGGCGCTCTATGGCCTCAAGCGGCCACCACATTGCTGGACCATGGAGATCTCCTCCACTCTCAAAAGAGGTGGCTGGCGTTGCAAAAATATAGACCCAGCGCTCATCCTGAGTCCACCCTATGTGCCCTTTGTAGCCATTTTAGTCTACGTCAATGATCTCCACACAGCCTCTCCCGGTACCACACTTGTTCAGTCATTCAAGTCCCTGCTGCATTCCACGTACAAAATGAAGGATGTGGGCCCATCTGGAGTGTTTCTGAGATAGAGCTAGAGCGTGATCATCATTGTCCCACTCTGCACATGAATCAGGCTGTCCTGCCTTTACGTATGGATGAGTGCTTAGTAGCCTTACTGGCCGACACAACCACAGCATCCACACCAATGACCACAGCAGGCCTGCGGCTACTAAAGTCCTCCAATACAACACATATGGAAACAACAGTCGATGTTATTGATTATCTCAGTTTGATTGGATCCCTCATGTACCTTGCCACCACCACTCGGGCAGATGTGGCCTTCTCGGTCAACTTCCTAGTCCAATTCTCACAACAGCCTCGCTAGAGAGATCTCGAGAACTCTCTACAGCACAATTAGGAATTTGTTTTCGTGCACAGCCCTCTATAGTCATTGATGGCTATGGAGGCAGTGATTGGGGACACGGCACAGATGCAAAAAATAGCACGGGTTATACTCTCCTTGTCAGTGGGACTGTTTTTTCGTTAGAGAGTGGAAATCAGGGACGTGTTGCACGCAGCTCAAGTGAGGCTGAGTATGTGGCACTTGGCACAGGTACGTGTTAGAGTGTCTGGCTATCCAACTTGTTGCAGCAGTTTTCTGTCCCTATTCGCTGCATCACTCTGCCCTACACCAATAAAGGCACAAAGGCAGTCATTGAGCATGATGGCATGCTCATTCCTAAGGCTGCACACCGGTACGGAACCGCAGTTCTGAGAATGGAACCGGAACCGCGGTTCTGGTTCCGGAACCACGGTTCTCATGGAACCGCGGTTCTGGTCACGGTTCCACAGAAGATCCCCTGGTACGCAAGGAATATGAAGCATGATTGGCTCCAAACCTGCATGTTTTCCTCAACAAAAACAATGAAAAATTCAGTCAACACTTCTCTATTGTATGTGGGTACATGATTGGAGTGTTCACATGGCCCCCAAAACCCATCCATACCCACTCATTATCCCCTCCATATACATGGGTTCAGGAACCGCGGTTCCTGGACAGTTCCAGAATCTTGGAACCAGAACCGCGGTTCCGGTTCTGGAACCGGAACCGCGGTTCTTGGAACCTGTGTGCACCCTTACTCATTCCCCTACAAAGCACATCAATATTGAGCATCACTTTCCACACAAGCGCATTGCTGCCATTGAGGCTCAGGTCATCTGGGTCAATAATTGTCAATGGTGTGCTGACATTGTCACTAAGGTACTCAATCATGGCATGTTCAAGCCGGCTGTGCATACTATTGGCCTGTTGCATGCTAAATATGCCCCTAATTGACGTGGATTTTTCTTTAATATGATGGATGGACATGTGTGACTGAATCTGTCATGTGTGTGTGGGTTCTTTGTCTGTGGGTCATGGAGGAGTATTGATAATGGATGAAATACATGCAAGTGACCTCTAGACTCTGTTCAGATATACACACAAACACACACACACACACACACACACACACACACACACACACATTGGTCTTCAAACCTGTTGTGTGTCTTTCTTTCTATGAATTATGTATGCCTTGCTAACAGTGTGTCCGGTCATGGTACTTGACTTGAAAATGCGGCTATCCGGACCATTAGCGAGTCTGGGCAATTTGATTGATTATTCCCCCTCCCACGGATTTGTGTATTGGGATGTCGGAGCCGGGAGTGTCACGTACCAATCATAATATTTGTATACTCGTGTATTGTCCATTACTTGCTTTCGTTTTCCTTTCGCAACCTTTAAAGCAAAATCACTTTTGTACAATATCTGTACCCCTTCCAGCTACACTTGGGGGGGAGGGGGGGACCGAATGTCGAGCCATATGTTCAGACCCCCCCCCCCCCCCCCCCCCCCCCCCCCCCAACCCCCATCCAAGTCGATAGTGTATTGGGAGAGTGTAGCTGGCAGTTTAGGTGGTAGACACCAAACGGGATGTACTAGTGTACCTCAAAGGAAAAGGCACTTGGCAGTCATCGTCCATTGATGTATGAAAATCGATGATTGTCGCTGATTTGTAGGTCCCGTACAAACACATTGTAGTGCTGATGGTTAGTGTCAAGGGCTTTCATCATGCAGGTACATTGACTAGGCATGTCTCTCGAAGTTCTGTCACCATGCTATGCGGTTCCTAGGACAGTTAGCAAGGATCCCCTCCTCCCCGGATGAGAGTGTATTGGAAGAGTGAAGCGGGATGAACCCCTCAGCTATACTGTACAATACACTCTCCTAATACAATCTAATGTTTTAGGGGGAGGGATCGAAGGTGAAACATTTGTTTGGATCCTCGTGCTAAGTCAAAAGTATATGGGGAAGTATAGCTGGAAGTGTAGCTGGTAGACACAAAACGGGATACACTAGTGTATCTCCACAGAAAGGGCACTTGTCATTCAAAGACCGTTGAAACGACTAGATTAACGACATTTGTTTCTTTCATTGTTCTTGTATGAATCTTCGATGTGCTTTTGGTCCCAGTGCATGCTATCAAGATTTTTTTGTCAAATAAAGATATCAAACCAGAAATGTCTCTTGAATATCGGTTAACTTGCTCTACGGTGTCCACAACAATTGCAAGCCCTCTCCCCCCCCCCC
>SZWC01009719.1:51799-77250 GCA_023375785.1 Penium margaritaceum
CCCCCGCCCCCCAAGAAAAGTGTATTGGGAGAGTGAAATGGTGCACGTATCGTACAAAACACGAGATTTGTGCACTATTGTATTATTCAGGATTTTGCTTTTTTTGTCCATTAACAACCTCAACGAAAGTACACTAATGTATAGTATATGTGCCTCCCCAACTACACTCCTGACTACACTCTCCCCATACACTCTTGAGAATTTGTGGGGGGGGAAGGGTCAAATGTCAAACAGGGTGTCTAGCCCCACCCCTTCAAATTGTGGAGTGTATTGGGAACATGTATTTGGAAGTGTAGCTGGAAGACACGAAACATGATGTACTAGTGTACATGAAAGTAGAGAGTGAAAAAACATCGATGACATTTAATCCACGCAGATTTACGTGGGGTACAATCACTTCGATCATAATCGACGGCGACGAACCATGTCGTGCACATATCTGGTTTGAACACAAGGTATATCTGTTTGTCCGTGAATGGGGTTGTTTTTGCGATTGTATTGTGCGACAGCTTGACTGTCGCATGATATTGGTCTCCTGGCAGTTTTCCATGTGCAGTCGATTGCCAGTCAAGCTGTCGCTTGAGCAACAGCTTGACTGTTGATCGACTGACGGGAATTCTGTCAATGGCCGAATACATCCAGTTTTCATGTCTGATGTATCGTACAACATCCATGGCTCTTACGAGTACAGTGTTCACACTATACGTTAACACAGGTGTAGCCATGATTCGGTTAGAACACCAACTATGTTCTTTTCAACTTTTCTGAGAAAAAACAATGATTTCATAAGAAAAATCTTGCCATTTCTATTGTACAAGTATCTTCAAAGAGTTTTCTTTCAATTCGCAGTCATCATGTTATGTACGATGTAAAGGGAGGTGGTGGGAGGAAACTTTGTTGCTATTTAGATGAATTATGTTTACAGTGGTTTATTCTTGCATGTGATAAATGGGTGATGTTGGGTTGCTGATCCCTTAGGACCACACAACCGGGCTATCTCTCCCGGTGACCTCTGGACCACACTCACTTGTGGGCACACAAGTGAGTGTGACCTGACCCACCAACGCTCACTTGTGGGCACACTCCGGTGGTCCACAGTTACATGGCCACTTTCAACCTTGCCTTTCTCCCTCAGAGGTGCTTCCAGGAATTTTCTTGGTGGCCCTCTCCAAGGGTCATTTTCTCCATATTCTGAATTTTCTTCCCTTATTTCAATATGTAGGATATTTCCTTTTGGTGCTTCTTTTGGATTTTTATATGGACATCCGAGCAACTTGTATGGTTCATGGATTCTTTCTGTTGCCTTTTTACAAGCTGCTAGGTCTCACCTAGGTGATTAGGTGAATTCCTCACTTAGTTTAGTCTGAAACACTATCTTGTACTTTTTGTCTCCACCTTTTGAATAGAGGTCTTTCCTTGTACTCTATGCAACACATCCGCTCACACTGAATGTTGCTTTGGGGTCTCCATTCTCTCTTGGTATCATAGTTGTAGAGATACTACGTTGTTGCACCCTACCATATAGCACACAGTAGCAACCACAGAGGCTCATGGGCTAGGCTGGGTGGGGCACACAGATCCTGGCAGTGTGATGGCAGATTCCTTTGTCATGGCTGCCGTCTTGGTGGCGACGTTACTAAGTAGCAGCATTCTGAGCTGCCATAAAAGCCATAGCAGCAACAGCAGCTGCAACTGCAGCAGAACCTGGTAGCAACAACAGCTCCTGGTGGCAGCAACAGTAGCCTCCACATTCAATAGTTGTCACGGCGGTCACCGCAACAGCAACAGCTGTAGACCTGCAAATGATGAAGTAGCAGCATCTCTTGTGGTTGCCTTTGGCCGCAGCTGCAACAGCAGAATCAATCGCAGCTGTGGTCCGTAACAGAAATTACATTCACTGCTTGCACCAGCTTACTCATAGTAGAGCAGCAGTAGCAATAGCAGTAGCAGTCAAAACTCAAAAAACAGCATGTGCAGCTCGCAGCTGAAAAAGAAGAAGTGCTAGCAATAGTTTCTGGTGTTCATGGACATCATAGCAGCAACACCAACATTGGCACTTCGCGCAAAGTAGTAGCAGCAGCAATAGGAACAGTAGTAGCAGCAGCAACAATGGCAACAGCAGCACCGCAATTAAAGTGGTATCACCAAGCAGTGGCGGTGGAAGAGATGCACATGGCCTCAGATATGCACATCAGCTTCCCTAGCCGCTAGATACATCGCGGGCGGGAAGCTACATTGCAGCATCCCACGTCACTCGAACCGACCGGCCTTCTATTGATGAACTTGCTAATCAATGAGCTCGTTGACTGGCGAGCAATGAGCTCGTTGTTTGACAAGTTCGCCAACCTTCAAGCCTGTTTTCCAGCAAGCTCAAGCCTGACCTCAAGACAATCCAAAAAAAAAGAAAGACAGCCGATTCTCCACACCTAGGGTGAACCATACTCCGCTCCTTCTGCAACCATCCTCCACAGTAATTCATCATCACTTCCTTTCAAGTTTTCATCTTGTTTTATTTCTTCATCTTTCCGTGTACATCATGTCATCCTCCTTCCAACCACCCATGACAGTGATCATTGGGATCCAACTCTCCGGTAGCGCCATGAGGAGTATCATGGCTTGCATGTTTTTTTCAAGGTCCCAGTTCATCTGGGGAGCCTTGCCAAGGTGTCCTTGAAAATCCTGTAGGAAGTTGGGGATTTATTCGCCCTCATTAACCCGCATGCTGATCAGCTGTTGTAGGATGAATAATCTGTTTGCGAGGGAGGTTGATTGGTGCACACGCTTGTGCTTGGCATAAGCATCCGAAGCCAGTGTGAACCCCGCAATGACAGGAGTATACTTCTTGGACACCGCGTTGCTGAGGAGTGACATGACAATATCACTTTGTTCAGTCCATGTCTCATCCTCTGGTGAGCCCTCCGCGGGAATCTGCTCTTCTCCTTTTAGAAGCTTGATGAATCCATGCACTTTCATTGCCAGTTCGAACTGCCACCTCCAAAGCGGGAAGTCATTCCCCTCGAAGACAGGGATTCCTCCCAAAGATCCACGACCTTGCGGCAGTGCGGTGGTAATCACGGTTGCTCCGGTGGTCTGCCCTGTGGTAGCCACTGTTGAGTTTGAGGACTGCCTTGCGGCAGCCTCTATTGCATTTGAGGACTACCCTGCGGCAGCCCCCACTGCTCCTGATGGGTGAGCCATTTTAGCTGCCCTTTTCTGCAATCTCCGTCTGTGCTACATCGAGGCCAATGTAGGCTGATGTTAGCTGATGTCTGCTACCAGTTGAAATGTGCAGTTCCGTTGCTTACCCCTCTAGCCAATATCTACCTGCAGACAGAGAAGACCATTCACACCAGCACACCCTGGGCCATGCCTCCAAGGGCACAGCTTGTCCTTGGTCCCTGTGTGCTGAGTGCAAGCCCAGCCGTTGGAGCAGATGAAGGAGATGGAGCTGATGGAGCTGTTGTGCGCACCTGGAGAGAGCATACCAAAGTCGAGCGAAGCGTGCCTTCCAAGCGTGCCTTACAAGGGTGCCTTACAAGCGTACCTTACAACTGGTCAGTGTGGGCCTATAACCCTTTGTTAACCGGACTGAGGAAAACGGACTAGAAAACAGGGCCGACACAATAGCACCTGCCATCCTCTCCTATCATTTCGGCTAGGAGAATGTATCACCCTCACGATCACGGTTCCACACTGAGCAGCTCCTAGGCAATCACTTGCTAGCAACTATGTCCACTTGACACTTGGTCACCTTAGCGCGATGTGCTAGTCAAAGACTAACTCCTGGGGCTTTGACCAACCAGTGTATTCTTTATTTTTTTACCCTCTATTCCTTAGTTGGACAAATTTGTGAGGAGCATCTAAGGCCAGATTGTGTAGTTAGAATGAGGAATGATCCTGGTACACATAGTCGTAGGCGTGGTGTCTGAGGTATGTGGGTAGCGGCATTTTTGTGGTGGCCATTCCACACCATCTCACCAGCTCGCCAAATGGGGCATCCACTGACCGCCAAGTGACACATCCTCCTCATGCATGGAGAAATGTCTAAGAAACTTCCCCTGTGGAGGAAGGTCAAAAACCTTCCTACGCACATCAAGGCTCAATCGCAGGACTTGTTTTCCCAAAGTCCAACATGCTATTTGTTGCGCTACACTTCTTGTGTCTTGCTTGAATGTGCACAATGAACAAAGTTTGGGGGACTTACTCCAAGGGAGCAGTGCATGCCCAATCTGTCTGTTAACACATAGCAGTGGCCATGGGCCATAAAAGAACAGCAATCTCTCCCTTGCACCTCAGGCCACCTGTTGTGGTTTTTTTTCTTTTTTTCTCTGCATGAACCTGTAGCTCTGTGTTGTATTTCTGCACGTCATCTGTCTTGGTCTTTAGTTCTCATCTCTTGTGTCCACCATGCCGATTCCTCGAGCACCTGCAACCTGCAAGTCGATGTCTAGCGGCTTTGTCAAGAAGTCTGCAAGCATTTTCTTGGTTACGACGTGCTCCCATTCCACGACACCCTTGGCGAAAAGGTCACATGAGTAGTGCTACCGAATGTTGATGTGCTTTGTACGGCGAGAGATCATGTCGTCTTCTGCCATAGCGATGGCACTCTGGTTGTCAATGCGGATGACCGTTGCTTCCTCTTGTGGTGCCTTGATCTCATCAAGCAAACTGCAAAGCCACTGTGTTTCCTTCCACACTTTGGAGAGTGCAATGTACTCGGCCTCAGCAGTAGGAAGAGAGACACACTCTTGCTTCGTGCTTGCCCACGAGACCGTACCACCGTTGAGAAGGCAGAAAAAGCCTGAGGTAGACTTCTTCTCGTCAATCCGCCCTCCCCAGTCCGCGTCACTGTAGCACATTAGCCGTAGCAAGTCTGATCGTTCTAGACCTCCAAACCAAAATCCCACGTGCCGAGTCTTCTTGAGGTAGCAAAAAATCCGCTTCATGGCTTGCCAGTGTTCTTGCCTAGGGCTGGCCACAAACCTACTCACCTGGCCCACCGCAAGGCGATGTCAGGTCGCGTCCCCACCATCGCATATATGAGGCTCCTAATGGCGGACTGGTACGGAATGTTTTGCATCTCCTGCCGTTCTGCCTCGTTGCTTGGTGACATGGAGGAGGAGAGCTTCCAGTCGGAGGGCATGGGGGTGCTGACAGGCTTGCAGTCCTCCATGTTGTAGCGCTTCAAGACATCCATGATGTACTTGTTCTGGTTGAGCTCAATGGTACCTGCTTTGCGGTTGCGGTGGACGAAAATCCTAAGGTAGTACTCAAGAGGACCCATGTCCTTCATCTTGAACCTGCTGGCCAGATTTCTCTTCAGGTCTGCAAGGACCTCCTGTGAGGAAGAACACATGATTGGATCCTCCACATACAACGCCACGAGCAGCAAGCTACGTTTTTCCTCCCGTACATGGACGCTGGGGTCATTCTTACAGTGTGCGAAGGAGATCTCAGCCATGAAGCTGTCTATCTCCTTGTAACAGATTTGTGGGGACTGTTTCAGCCTGTACAACGCCTTCACCAGCCTGCACACCTCACCCTCAGTTGCTTTGACACCTTCCGGTACCTCCATTAACACCTCCGTGTCAAGCTTCCCATAAAGGAAAGCTGTCTTTACATCCATCTGGTGGATCTCAAGGTCTTTGGCGGCAGCGATGGCAAGCAGGGACCTGATGGAGGCAAACGTGACGACTGGTGCAAAGGTCTCATCGTACTCAGATCCCGCAAGCTATGAGAATCCTTTCGCCACGACCCTTGCCTTGTACTTGTCGATGCTATCATCTTTCTTCCGCTTCAGCCTGAGCACCCACTTTGAGCCCACCACGTGAGCGTTAGCGGGTCTGTCCACCAGCTCCCATGTGCCATTATCTTTGATGGATGGGAGCTCACTGTCCACCGCCTCCTTCCACTTGGCCACATTGGGCCTTGCTAGCACCTCTGCCACAGTGAGTGGCTCTCCCTGAGCCAAACATGCCCAGCTCAGTCCAGTCCAGCTTCCGGTGTCAGCGTCGTACTTTGGCATTTGTTTTTGCTGCTTTTTGCTGTGACATTGCATTGCTAGTGCCTCATTTTTGCTCTGCTGTTGCTCCTGTGCTGCTGGCTGCCCTGAAGTTAACTTGTCCTCTTGTGAAGTGCCACTGGCCTCCGAGCCGGTCTCGGAGGTCTCGAACGTCTCTGAATCTGTGTTAGAGCTCGTCGCTGCGTCAGCCTGCGCAGCCGCTCTCCCTGCCACTCCACTCTTCTTTGCGGCCTGTCGCACTTGCAAAACTTGCCAGTTTTTGGGAGCTTGATCTCCTGACTCTAGGAGCACCAACCACTCTCCCTGTTTCAGAGCTTGTGTGGGATCAAGAATCTCTTCATTGCCTGGTTTCCTCTCGTCAAAGGTCACGTCCCGGCTGGTGATGAGTCTTCTTGCTGCTAGGTCCCACAGGTGGTAGGTCTTGTAGGCTGTCTCATAGCCCACCATTACGCACTTCCGTGCTCTTGCGTCCAGCTTGCCACCATCCTCTCCCACCTGGACCTTTTCCCATGCGGTGCAGCCGAAGGCTTTGAGGTGTGATGCGTCCGGCTTCTTCCCTGACCATACTTCTTCTGGCGTCATCTGTTGCTTGCCCTTTTTCTTGCCGCGCCTGCCAAGTGCAGCCGCAAGAGTCAGGTTGATAATGTAGCATGCCGTTCTTGCTGCTTCTGCCCAGAAATGTGGTGGGAGTTTTGCATCAAAGAGCATGCCGTGCACCATGCCGAGGATGGTCTGATTCATCCGCTCGGCCACACCATTGCTTTTTGGTTTGTAGGAAGTTGTGGGCTGGTGGTTGATCCCGTGTTGCCGCAACCAGCCCTTGCATGCTTCATATTCTCCGTCATTGTAGCTTCGCATTGCCTTCACCTTCTTTCCAGTCTGCTGCACCACCATGGCGACAAACGGTTTCAACTTCTCTCTAACCTCTCTTTTGGTTTTGAGGAAGTAGATCTACACCTTGTGGCTGTGGTCGTCAAGAAAGGTCAGAAAGCACTTGATGTCACCGTTTGACACCGTGCAAAAGGGTCCACACACGTTGGTGTGAATCAGGTCAAGGGTTGCTTTTGCGCGGCGACCGCTGCGCTCAAAGGACTTTCTCTTGGTCTTGCCTAGGAGGCAAGGTTCACACAAGTTACCACACCAGTCGCATTCTTCGTGCATCCCTCCATGCCGCGGACAAGATGCTGTTGCTGCATGACTTGGAGTGTGCTCTTTGCAACGTGCCCAAAGCGTCTATGCCACAGCTCAGCATCTTCGTCTTTGGTGGTAGAGGGCACATTATGTGTTTCCATTGGTGTGTTCCCATGCGTTGGTACCGAGACTACTGCCTCTGCCGCACCTGCATGACCCTCATCTTCAGAGCTATTTGCCGCGGTTGTCTGCAACATGTAGAGCCCGTCGACTCCTGGAACCAGTGCTACGAGGTCTTTGTTGGTGTAGAGGACCCTTATGCCTTTGTTCTCGAGGACGACTGCCTTTTTCTGCATGAACACCACAGTCATGTCGTTGTCCGCTATTTTTGACACGGACAGGAGGTTTGTCACAAACGAGGCCATGTAGACCACGTGACATAGCCGTAGATCCTTCTCCGCACCATTGAGGCTGATGCTTACCAGCTTGTCTCCCACGCTCTTTGCGTTCACAATGCTACCGTTGGCGCATCTGAACCGCCGCTCGGTGGGGCTGATGGAGACAAATCCAGCCTGGTTGTTGCTAGAGTGATGGTCGGTGCCGGAGTCGAGCCCGAAGGCTCCTGGAGTGAGCAGTTCCACTCCTTTTGTCCAAGGCGTGCTCTGTGCCATCACGTTGGTGGCTTCTTTGCCACCCTTGTTGTTGCCTTTGTTCCCACCGCTTCCGCCGTCTTCCTTCTTTGGCGACCTGCATTCTCTTGCCTAGTGCCCAGGTTTGCCGCAGTTACGACAGTTACCCTGTCGCTTGGGAGCCTTGCCGCCATTGTTGCCTCCACCGCCACCACTTCTGCTGCCACCTTTCTGACCTGAGGCTGACCGTTTGCTCCTGCGGCCACCGTAGCGTGCGGCATAGGCTGAGAAGGTATCCTCACTTCTGCTACGGCGCATGGCCTCATTCTGCACATACTCAGACACTGCAGTTTACTTCAGGTCATTGTCCTTCCAACCACCTAAGACAGTGATCATTGGGCTCAAGCTCTCTGGTAGCGCCATGAAGAGTATCATGGCTTGCATGTTCTTGTCAAGGTCCAAGTTCATCTGGCGAGCCTCGCCAAGGAGTCCTTCAAACTCCTGTAGGAAGTCAGGGATTGATTCGTCCTCATTCTCCCGCATGCTGATCAGCCGTTGTAGGATGAATAATCTGTTTGCGAGGGAGGTTGATTGGTGTACACGCTTGAGCTTGGCATAAGCATCCGAAGCCAATGTGAACCCCGCAATGACAGGAACATACTTCTTGGCCACCGCGTTGCTGAGGAGTGACATTAAAATTTCATTTTATTCAGTCCATGTCTCACGCTCTGGTGAGCCCTCCGCGGGAACCTCCTCTTCTCCTTTCAGAAGCTAGATGAATCCATGCACTTTCATTGCCAGTTTGAACTGCGATCTCCAAAGTGGGAAGTAATTCCCCTTAAAGACAAGAATTCCTCCCAAAGTCCAAGACCTTGCGGCAGTGCGGTGGCAATGACGGTTGCTCCGGTGGTCTGCCCTGTGGTAGCCACTGTTGAGGCCAATGTAGGCTGATGTGAGCTGATGTCTGGTACCGGTTTAAAGGTGCAGTTCCGTTGCTTACCCCTCTAGCCAACGTCTACCTGCAGACAAAGAAGACCATTCACACCAGCACACCTAGGGTCTTGCCTCCAAGGGCAGAGGTTGTCCTGGTTGGGACCCAAGGGCCGTGCCTCCAAGGGCAGAGCTTGTCCTTGGTCCGTGTATGCTGAGTGCAAGCCGAGCCGTTGGAGCTGATGAAGCAGATGGAGCTGATGGAGCTGATGGAGCTGACGTGTGCACCTGGAGAGAGCGTACCAAAGTTGAGCAAAGCGTGCCTAACAACTGGTCAGTGTGGGCCCATAATCCTTTGTCAACCGGCCTGAGGTAAACGGACTGGAAAACAGGGCCGACGCAATAGCACCTGCCGTCCGCTCCTAGCATTTCAGCTAGGAGAAGATATCACCCTCACGATCACGGTTCCACACTGAGCAGCTCCTAGGCAATCACTTGCTAGCAAGTGTGTCCACTTAACACTTGGTCACTTTCGCACAAGGTGCTAGTCAAAGACTAGCTCCTGGGGCTTAGAACAACCAGTGAATTCTTTATTCTTTTATTCTCTATTCCTTAATTGGACGACTATGTGAGGAGCATCTAAGGCCAGATTGTGTAGTTAGAATGAGGAATGAGCCTGGTATATATAGTCCTAGGCGTGGCATTTGAGGTGTGTGGGTAGTGGCACTTTTGGGGCGGCCACTCCACACCACCTCACCAGCTCGCCAATTGGCACATCCATTGACCGCCAACTGCGCATCGTCCTCATGCATGGAGAAATGTCTAAGAAACTTCCCCTGTGCAGAAAGGTCAAAAACCTTCCTGCGCGCATCAAGGATCGATCGCAGGACCTGTTTTCCCTAAGTTCGACATGCTATCCGTTGCGCTACATTTCTTGTGTCTCGCCCGAACTTGCACCATAAACAGAGTTTGGGGGACTTACTCCAAGAGAGCAGTGCATGCCCAACCTGTCCGTCAATACATAGCAGTGGCCATGGGGCATAAATGAAGAACAGTTGGAACTGTTTCAGTTTTTCTCCAGCTTCTCATCCTTCTCTCCTCTCCTTGTTGCCACTTTGGCCGACACAGATATACTCGGGGTTCTGTCCCAGTAACTTTGTGATACGTAGTATCTGTTCCATTTGTGCACAAAAACCAACATGATCCTTTGCAATTTTCATCCCCTCAATGNTAGTTAAGGTCAGATGCTACCTTTCCAGGGCGTTAGTGTCGTGCGGTTCACCGGTCCCTTTGGCGCCGGTTGTGTTGAATTTTGCCGCGCTTGAGGTGAGCATGCTGTCGTTCACTACCCTCAACAATCAGGGTGTGGACTTTATTGTGTCTCGTGGGGTCGTGACTCTTTTGTGGTAGTCGTCCTGGCGTGTTGTGCTCAGTGGCCTTCATTGTGACAAGTTGTGTAGCGTACCTATGTTTGTACCAAGCACCATCCGTCATTGCCATTGCTCATTCCCATGCTTCCCCTTTGATTCGTGCTGAGCATGCGTGCATACTTCACTGTCACCTCTGCCATGTGAGAGTCACAGTCATTCACAGCTTGCTACAGCATCAGCTTACAAGTGGTCTAGATGCTGCCACTTTCCCTGCTCCTTGCACCATGGTCTGCATGAATTGTGTGCAAGGTTAAATACATCGTTCTCCCTTCCCTCTTTACACGTCATGCACCCATGAGACTCACGCTCATGTCCATGCTGATTTTATGGAACCATTCCCAATCGAGTTCAACGGTGGCGGTCATTTTTTCCTCTTTCTGACTGACGATTTTTCACGGTGTCATTGGATCTTTCCCCTCCATCTGAAGAGTGATGACGGCCCCAAGATCAAGTCCTGGCTTGACCTGGCAGAGCATGTTTGTCGGTGTAAGTTGCAGGTGTTTTGCTTCGCTTGTGGTGGCCAGTTCATTGGACCCAATATTCATTTTCTTATGTCGGTCGGTGTCCTGTTTGAGTCTTCCGCCCCCAATACCCCTCTGTAAAATGGTATGTCTTAACAGTGGAATGGTACTCTTGCGGATGGAGTCCACACTATGCTACTGGATTCTGGCTTGTCTCAATCTTTCTCTTACGAGCACCCACCAGCAGCTCCCAGGCATCTGCTACAATATCCCAAACGCTTGCAAGGGGGCTCTGTAGTTTTCACATTGGACTAGCTCTTGATCCCGGTTTGTATGTTTTGTATTTTATGTCCACCGATTGGTGTCGGACCTATGCATGCTACAAGTCCTAGCGTTTGCATCACTAGGTTCAGACAGTGTTGCGTTCATATGCCTGTGCATAGATATACAACAAAAATAATGGTTTTGTGCCAGTTTTAGGACAGATTAACACTGCTGTGTGCGTCACCTACCGTGCGCTGTGACAGGTAATTGGGTGATGTACTTTTCAGTTGTCATTCTCCTAATTAACCCCAATTACTAGGAAATTGGAGCTTATGAGACTTTGCATGTCTCCCTAGCCTAACCCTTGCCGTTTCTTGCACTTGCTTGCTTGCTAGTGTGCCAGCAAACTGGAAGGTGTCGCCATGTCAGTAGCAGTAAGGCTAGGTAGCTTCCTAGAAGTTTCTCATGGTATCAGAGCATAGAGGCATCCATGCTGAGCTGCACAGCAAAGACGCAGCAGTGGGAGCGGTTGTGAGAGTCCTTGCTATGGTCACAGTCTTGGGTGGACCCACCAACCCACGATGACCCCCTGTAGCAGATTGCAGCAATGGAGACACCCTTGCAAAGAAAGCTACAATCACATCACCACGACCAGTCCTTCCCAACATCCTTGAGCATAAGATTCAGACTATGTGCATTGTATTGTGTGAAACACACATGCGGGTACTTGGCTGTCAGTGCCTCATGAGAATTCTTGTTCATCGATGCATTGTCCGTCATGACCATGACCACTCTCTACGGCCCAACCTCCTGCTCTGCCAGGTCGATCACAGTAGCAACATGGTTTGCATCCCGGACCAAACCACTTGCATCCCAGGAGAAAAGGTGGGCGGTGCCCGCGGGGTTCGTTTCCATGGCTGAGTAGATCAGCCGTATCTGCATGTCACTCCAATCAATAACACAAAGCGACACACCAAAAATGTCCCATCCATCTTGAAGTGGAGCTCCCATGTCTTCCAGCTCCTTGTCCACCTGCGGGAGGATTTCTTTGGTGACCCGATCCTTTGCCAGCAGCCTGAAGGATATATTAGTGCGGAGTACATCCTACACTAGCTCCAACACCACCCCCTTTCGAGAGATAGAGATTGGCAGTGTGCACTTTGCCATGACTTTCACAATGGTGAGTTGGCAGTGTGCGTTGGCAGGATTAACAATGTTCTCGGATATCAATGTTTGGTGGGTGGAGCTGAGAGATGCAGCCGAGGTTGGTGTGCCGTTCATGATGGAGGCGATGATGGATGAAGTGCAGCGTTGGCCCTCTGCTACTGTTGCTCCAACTGCTGCTGCTGCAACATGATGTTGGCATTGTCGGTGTTGCCAACACCGGCAGCCTCTGTTGAGGCCTCGCGCTTGCGCTAGTTAACCAGCTCTGCCCAGTTGACAGGNGTCACATCAGCCGGAGAATGATTTTTCACATGCCCCGCACCACAAGCCTGGGTAGCCAGACTGGGTAGGACATGGTCAAAAAATCTTGCTAAGGCAACTGTGAGAAAGTCGCCAATTAGAACGGGTGGCCTTGCAGCACTGACAGCAGCCACAGTCGCCATCGTGGGCGATGACGACTGTGGTTACAGTGGCCAAGTGTTGGGTGAGGGTTTGCATATCTCCATCCATGGTCCACTGGTTAGTCTACCAGCCAGATTGTCTTGATAGCGGGGGGAGGGAGGGGGGGGGGGTAAGTTCATAGGATATGATGTTGTCTGGGAACATTGCACTGCGGTGCTG
Organism: Penium margaritaceum; assembly: GCA_023375785.1. NCBI lineage: Eukaryota > Viridiplantae > Streptophyta > Zygnematophyceae > Desmidiales > Peniaceae > Penium > Penium margaritaceum. The sequence continues at coordinate 64,452 of SZWC01009719.1, forward strand.
GCAGCCTCGAGTATCACAACTTTGTACGTGCATATGACGTAATCGGTCTACGTGCTGGCTACCAGCACATAGGCCAATTTGACTAGAGATGCCAGCGGGTGGCTTGTTGCCACTTGCATGGGCAATCCTCCTTTTGGCACTGCACACCAAGGACCAATTGTTTTTTTGCCGAGTGTGGCCTTGGCAGGGACCCGAACTGGCTCCCTGTCCCAGGTTTTCCTTTTTGAAGTTTTCTGTTGTGCTCATAGTGCCACGTCGCGCCGATGTCCGTATCGATGTGGTTTGACTTGACGACTCCAACTTGACCCCGGAAAGTCAGAAGTCGAAGTCAACATTGCTAATGGCTCACTGCTACAAGGCCTGTTTGACCACCAAGGCATTCTCACAAGTCGTGGGTGTGGATTTCAATCACATGTTTGCACCGTTGGTCGCATGACCACCGCTCACGTCGTGTTCAGGGTTGTTGCTCACCACAATTGGGAGCTGCACCATATAGATGTGAAAAATGTGTTCCTCCATGGAACTCTAGAAGAGGATAGCTACATGGTCCATCCACCATGCATTTAGGCGGTTGACAAGGTCTGATTCTTGCGCAAGGCTCTGCACGGCATGAAACACTTACTCTAGTGCTCGAACCAAGAGATCAAGGGCACAATGACACGTGCCAGCTATGTGCAGAGTAATGCTGACCCTTCTCTCTTTATGACACGGGTATCTGACAGCTTCACCGCCATTCTCGTCTATGTGGATGACCTCCTGATTGTGTCTCCTTTTGTGGAGGCTATGAAGGGGGCCAAGACAGTCATGAAGGCTGCCTACAAGATGATGAACCTTGGTCCTATAGCTGTGTTCTATGGCTTGGAGGTCATACGTGATTGTCAGTGATGAACACTCTTGTTGCATCATTCACGATACGCCAACGTTGTGGAGGAGCGGTTTCCTAACCTCCTTGGTGCAGTTCCCACAGCCTCCACCCGCATCACACCTACAAAGAAGATCCCCTGAAGGTGGATGATCCAGCACAGCTGGGGGAGACAGTGGACATGACCTTGTACTTGCATCTCATTGGATCCCTCATGTACTTGGCATCGAACACACAACCCGACATCACCTCCGCTTTCAACCTCCTTGCATTTTTTCATAGTGTCCTAGGACAAGAACCATCTGCACTGTTGTGAAAGTGGTGTGCTATTTGTTTTCTACAATACCTCAAACTCTGCTTTCAATGGCAGTGTTTGGTGGTCGTTGACAGCTACAAAGACAACAGCTGGACCTCGATGGGTGCAGTCAGACAGGCTATGTGTTCTTCCTAGGTGGCATTGACGTGTCGTGGCATGAGGAAAAGCAAGGTTGAATTACATGTAGCTCCTCAGAGGAAAAATACGATATGCTGGGGCTGAGGCTATCTGATTTGTGAGTTGCATCAGTCTATGCCTTGCATCATTCTGCGTCCTGAAAACCAAAGTGCTCTTGCCATTACGAGGAATTCTGGTGTATTTCATACACAAACAAAGCACATTTCTGTCGACGATTTTTTTTTGTGTGATCTTGTGGAGCAACAGGTGATCTTCGCTACCTAGGTCTGCACAGACATGCACCGGGTTACCTTCCTGACCGAGGTACTAGAGCGCCAAAAGTTCATGGTGGTCATTCCTTCTTTTGGGCTTCACCCCTTCCTTGATGGTGGCTCAGAGTGGGGTGTGTAAGTATAGACTGTTGAGCATCTCATTGTGCACCTGTGTCAGTCCTGCATGTGTATGGACATGCATACCATTGGGTCATGGGGGGTGTTGTGATGTGAGCCGTTCACGTCTGTCTGTACATCTTCCTGTGACAACTCAGTCGTGTCCATGCTCGTGCAGATCCCTGATGCGGACCCAGCTGGCATTGAAGCACCAACGGGTGGTGATCCGACCTGCTAGCAACTCCCATGAAACTGATACAAAATCTGGAATGCTTATGTGGGTACTCTGTAGCTTTTTCTGCAGTCGCTGGAGTTTTGCCAGTTGACTAGCTCTTGATCTCGGTTTGCATGTTTTTTATTTTGTATCCACCAATCGGTTCCATGCCTATGAGTGTGACAAGTCTTAGTTAGTGTCACCCTATGTTTTTGGGAGTGGAAGACAGTTGCGATCAGTCATTCATGCGAAGGGAATAACGCGATTTTTGCATTAGTTTTTTAACATGGACATGTTCTGAACATTTGCAGGGTAAGTCATGAGCTCTCCTATGCACCAAACTATGGCAATTCGGATCACCGTAGCTCCCGCAACGTCAGCCAAAGCGCAGCACCCCAAACTAGCCGCTCAGTGGGCAGGGCGCACCACGTCGCTCACTGAGGCGCCTTCACACATCAAGGACCCACCAAAACGCCATTCCGGAGGCGCAGATGCCCCTACACGTGGTGACAGTGTCCCCAGCGCCTCTGGGGTCTTTTCTGATGCATTAATCGTCGAGTTTCGTGATGGGGATTGATGTGGTTTGAAATGTGTTCGGGGATCTGCAGTCGGAATTTCGACTGAGTCCCCGAGTAACAAACTGTACTACTGAGTTTTGGACTCCATGCCAGGATTTTGGACAAATCCCTCAATAACAAAATTGCACTGCTGAATCGAGTGAATCATCCACCGGACGCCTCGAAAATTCTTCCGGAGCAATACCCCCACATGGAATTTTGTTACTCGTTCGGGTCAATTATTCACCGGTAGTCGAAGCGCGAACAGCTACTTGAGTCGTTGCGCACTCTTCAACTTTGGAAGCCCATATCCCCCTCGTTACTTGTCTGATTCCGATAAAACAACTTCCACTGGATTCAACAACTCGTCAACTTTCAGGAACAATCCTCCATTTTGGGATTCGAGCAATCCTTGATTCTTCGGATCCAATGGCAAGGAATTTCCTCTCTCTGAGGACTCGTCGGAGCCTCCCGGCGCCGTACTCGGGCATGCAAAGTAGCAAATCTTCAACATAGTGAACGCCGGCGGTCCTAGAAATGTGCACGTGCAGGGGAAACTCTGCCGTAATTTTCCAGGAAAAAGTCTTTCACCGGGTGGCGTCATCAAAATGCTTTTGACGCAGGGGAAATGCTGCCAAAATCTTTTCAGCAGCACAGACATGGCGGTAGCTTTGGCGGACCCACGGCCAGCAAACCGAAGGGCAATGCCGTGAGGGCACTGACACACGTGGTGACAGCTCCGGACAAGGGAAGTGCCCTCTTTTCCCACCTTTTCTCCTCCCCTTGCTGCTGTTGCCACGGTAACAACATCACCTAGCATTATACTATTTGCGATAGTAGCAGCAGAGCAGCCGCGACTGTAGCAGCAGACACTGCAGCAATCGTAGCAATAGCTGCGACTGCAGTAGAGCCGCAGCAGCCAAAGCAGCAACTGCTGCTAGAGCAAAGCTGTAGCTGCAGCAGTTGTAGCAACATGGCTACGGGTGCCGCAGCAGCCATCGTTACACCAGGAATAGCTGCATCAACTATAACTACAGCAGCTGCAACAGTCGCGGCATCTATAGCAGCCGCTGCAGCCATAGTAGTCGTAGCAACAGAAGCCGCCGCAGTAGCCACAGCAGCCACAGCAGCCGCAACAGTCGTAGCAACTGTAGCAGCTATAGCAATGTAGTAGCCATATTAGTTGTAGCAGCCAGCATAGACGGAACTTCCGTACTAGTTGCATTAGCCCCAACAAGCCGCAAAAGTTGTAGCAGCCGCAACCGTAGTAATAGTGGAGCAGCCGCAAGGACAGCAGCGGCCCGCTGCTGATAACAGCAACAGTGAACCTTATGATGTCAGCATCAATGAACCAACATCATTGCTGATGTTAGTCCTGGCGTCAGCAAGAAGAACAAAAACAAAACAAAGAATATGAGAAAAACAAAAGAGAAGAAAAACAGGACCGTGACGGAAAGCCCCAATGGGAAGAGGTCTTCCTCTGTTAGAGGACCCACTGGCCCCCCCTTCTTTAGTAGTTGCAATAGCTGCAACAATAGTAGTAGTAACAGCAAAAACCGCAACTATAGCAGAAGCAATCGCTACTGTTGATGTCGTAGCAGTATTAGCAGCAGTAGTAGTAGTAGTAGCCGCAACAAAAGCAACCACAGCAGCAGAGTTGTAGTATCTGATGCAACTGCAATAGCAACAACAACTGCCACCGTCGTTGCAGCACCAGGAGCAGCGGTAACTGCAACAACAACAGCACCAATAGCAACATGAGCAGCAGAAACAACAATAATCTACAAGCTTTCTCGCCGGCCCCGTTGGATCGTCAGACCCCCTGATGCAGCAGCTTACAGCACAGTAGCCGCCGACACCATAGAGCCATGCTAGCGCCTCGTCGCCCTTCCTTCCTCCTGGGTATGCTAGTCCCATTGTCTCTACTACCACGCACTCCCAGGGTTAGTGCCAGACTGTGCGCCAACGGTAGACTGTGACTTCCAGCTACAAATGGCCCTGCCGCAGCACCATTCGCAGTTGTCGGCGTCTCCCCTTTTGTCGTCGGTGCAGCCCTTCTCCCTTCCCGGCTCTAGCGCTGCCACATCATATTTGGTCTACGCCCCCCGGCCCTCCACTTGTGAGTGCTTGTTGGAGTAATTCATCGTGCTCCTGCTCGGCCTGCCTCGCCCTCCCTCCCAAGGAAGTGTGAGTTGCATCACCTTCTATTCCCCCGCCTTGCCCTGTCCTTCCTAATTGAGATTGAGCTAGGTCGAGTCCGTCTTCCTCGTCCATCCCACTATCACCCGTGCACTCCTCTTCTGCCCCTCTCTATGACGATGTTGCATGGCTTGATGATTGGTCGTCTCGGTTCGCGCCCCCATTTGCCACATTTACGTCTCTTGCCTGCTGCCTCGTGACTCTTAATGACCTGCCGACGCCGGTTCAGGACCCTGCCGGGACCTAGATCATTGACTCTGGGGCCAAGCATCACATGAGCCTCTCGCGAGGCCTTCAGTGTGCTTGGTCCTATTGGCGATGTGTCTGGTGTCTGGACGGGCTCTGGATAAGTGTTACTTGTCTACCACGTCGGTGTTTTTCCTTTCCGTCGTCTCGCTAGAGATACCATTGTGACCGATGTCCTTTTTTCCCCAAGTCTTGAGCCGAGCAACCTGGCTGTCACTGCCCTTGATTGCATGAGCATAGACGTATTGCACTCGCTTTGCATTGGCACTGTGTCGTTGCGTCCATTCGGTCGTGTCGTCGTGTACGCCACCACCTATGGCAACCTGTGGCACGTCCCTCATCTGTCCTCCCTTCCCTCCGTCCTCTCCCCATCGGCCCACACAGGCCATGTTTTCTTCACCAGCATGCTCTCTCCATAGCACACACACCTCCTGCATTGCCGCCTCAACCACGTCTACTCTGCTGCGGTCGACAGCATGCTCCGCATCCCGCTAGCCAAGTGCCTTGACCCAGCCTCCTTTCCTTGGCGGTGTCCCACCGAGTGCATGGAGTGCGCTCAGGGGAAGATGCACCGGTCCATTTACCCTCTGTCCTCATGTCCTGCATCCGCCCCTTTACATTTTTTCCACTCTGATGTCATGGGTCCCCTTCCCACGGAGTCCGTCGGGGAGCACGGACGCTATCTCCTCACCATCTATGACAACTGTTCTCGCTGTCGTTGGGTCTTCTGCCTTTAGCAGAATAGCGATGTCGCTCCCACCATTTGGGACTAGCTTTTTTGTGCACAGTGCAAGTGTAGTTGTCCTCTTTACTGTTCCCGCTCGGATCATGGTGGCAAGTTCATGGGGGAGACCACGACCTTCATTGCCTCATGTGGCATCCATCATGAGACGTCGATGCCTTACATGCTTGCCCACAACGGTGTCTCGGAGTGGTGGAACCGCACTATGGCTGACACCGTCTACAACATGCAGGTTGAGTTTGGTCTCTTTGATGGCTTCTACTTTGAGGCTATGACCTACATAACGTGTGTCTAAAACCAGATTCTCCACAGGAACTAGGCTACGCGATGCTCCATCAAGAGCACTGGCAGGCCGTCACGACCACACTGACGTGCATTCCAATTAGGGCTCGAGCAGCGCATGCCCTCACAGTCCGCTCTACGGCACACCCGGAAGACCCAACCATCCTACACAAGACTCGTGTTTTCATCTAGTCCGCACACTGGGATGTTACGTGCGCCAATGAGCTTGCCGCTATCTGGCAACATCATCTCTACAACCTGGTTGACCTCCCTCCCGGCCGGACGGCCATCGGTGCCAAGTGGGTCTTCTAGCGCAAGTGGAAGCCTGATGAGTCCTTGGACAAGGACAACGCCCAACTCACAGCCAAGGGATTCGCTTAGGTCCCTGGGGTCGACTAGGACAAGATCTTCTTCCGGGTTGGCCGGTTCTCCACTAGCCGGGTGGTGTTTGGTCAGGTTGCCGAGCACACGTGGGAGCTGCGTAAGATGGACGTGAGCAACGCTTTTCTCCATGGCTCATTGGAGAGCGAGGAGCTCTACATGGTACAGCCTCCCGAGTTCAACGACGTTACTATCAAGGTCTGGCAACTGCAAAAGGTCCTCTATCGCTTGAAGCACTCGCGTCGTTGTTGGAACAAAGATATCAATCACACACTTCTCAGCAATTGCCTCCGTTGGAGTGCTACAAATCCTGCACTATTCATTAGTCCACGAGGCCAGACCTTCGCTGCTTTCATAGTATACGTCGAAGACCTCCTCATTGTGTCACTGGACACAGCTTCCATTAACTGCATTAAGGACCTATTGCACATCGCCTACCAGATGAAGGACCTTGGGTCTGCTCGAGTCTTCCTGGCCATGGAGCTCAAGCATTATCGCTCCCAAGGTGTCCTGCACGTCCACTAGGTTGTCTACGTTGAGACCTTGTCTGCCCGCTTTGCCGAGGACCTGCCCTTTGTGCCAAGCGATCCTCACCCATGTCACCCAATGGCCAAGAAAAGCTGAAGAGCCTGAACAAGCCGTTCTAGGGGAGCCAGTTGACTTAACCACGTATGTGTAAGTCATGAGGTCACTAATGTTCCTGGAGAAGACGACGCGCCCAAACGTTGTGTTTACCGTCAACCTCCTTGCTCAATTCTCCCAGGATCCACTTCACCTCTCTTTCAAGGTTGCAATCCGAGTACTACGCTATGTCATTTTGACTCCACGACGAGGTCTCATGTTTCGCCGACAGCCGTCTGTTGTTGCTGTGGGCCTTACCAACAATGACCGGGCCGGCAGTCCATACTAGAAGAGCCGCACTAGTTGGATCTTTCTCGTTGGTGGCATAGCTATGTCTCAGCGCATTGGTAAGTAGGGCTGCATCGCACGTAGCTTTGCTGAGGCTGAGCATGTGGCCCTTGGCTCCAGCGCGTGTGACAGGGTGTGGTTGCGTCGTCTGTTGTCCAAGTTGCATCAGTCCGTCACGTCCATCACTTTACACTATGAGAGTGCCATGGCCATCGGCGACAATGACGACGTGCATCACACACGTACAATGCCCATCAATGTTGATTATCACTATGTACATTTGTTGTTGCATGGTCGAAGTGTCAGCATCATGTGGGTTGAAATAGCACGGCAATTAGTTCACTTCTTGACCAAGGTACTGAAGCACGACTCGTTCAAGAAGGCTGTGAGTGCGCTTGGTGTGCGTTCGTGAGCTGTCTCTCTTCTCGTGCTTGCATATCTGCCTGCCTGATCTGGGGGAGTCTGCTTGTCTGGAGCCCATATGCACTGTGCCTGTGATTCATGGGGGAGTTTTGGTTTTTGCGCACCTCTCATTGTGCTCTGTTGTGTCCTCCAGTCTTGTGTACATCGGCGTGTAGGTGACTGACGGCAAGACGGGATGCTACTAGAGCGTCATCCGGTGGAGCCGATGCACGCTGAGATCTGCATGCGTCTTGCTCGAGCCTCTTCTGTGAGGTGCGTGACGTGCCCAGGTCCATCGACAAACCTCCACAGCAGTGACGCCGCTGGCGGTCACTGCCTCCACAGATGGTGCCCAAGCGTCGTGTGCTAGATCTGACCACACCGTTGCATTCCCAGTGTCATGTCTTGTCTAGGGTTCCGAGTTTCAGATTTTTTGGACAAAGTTGTGGTTGGGGTGATTCAGGCATAGGCGCTGCCTTGGTTTGGGTAGTCATAACTCCTTGCTACTGTTTTTCATGATGATTCTGACCATGCTATTCTGTTCATAGCGTGGGTTATTTGGTATGGTCCAGTTTTGAAGGAAAACGGACGACACCCGGGTTTAGGGCTGTTGGTTGCCTAGCAAGGCTCATAGAGAAAACCCAGCCTGCCAGAAAACAGAGAATATCTTGATTGGTTGGTGACTTGAGTAACAAGCTCTACAGAGCTGAGCTAAGCCTAGTTCTTTGAGGGGTCTTTCAATTCCATTCATTCTCACTTGCCAACCCATTCATTCTCAGTTCTATCTGCCTTTCCGGCGCTAACTCCTTAGTGCTCAGTTCTCCTCTCACAAATTTCAGAGCAATAGGGGGTAGCAGTGCAAAGCAACGAGCGTGAGACCATGCCTACTCCAACCATGCTGCAATCCTAACAAGCCGCTCTATGGTAGTTTCTAGCTTGTGTGTGTGTGTGTGTGTGTGTGTGTGTGTGTGTGTGTGTGTGTGTGTGTGTGTGTGTGTGTGTGTGTGTTTTTGTGTAAAGAGTCAAGAGGTCACTTGCATTACACTCATAACTAACACTCCCCCATGACCTAGAGATAAACAGCCCCCACACACATGGCAGACGAGCAACCTACACATGCACAATAAACGCAAGGAAAGCACATCACTCTTGCATCGTAAGAGAAAGCAACCCTCGTCAACTAGGGTCTTCAAAAGAAGGATGCAAGCCAACAGCATGCACAGCTGCCTTGAATATGCCACTGCTGAGAGCTTTGGTAAGAGAGTCTACATGCTGCTGATGAGTATTGACCAGAACAACCTGGACCTCTCCAGGAGCAATGGGCTCGCGCAGTGCTGCTGGATGCTTGATGTTGATGCTCGATGTTGATGAGCTTTGCGTGTGAATGATGCATGCCATTGTGTTCAGCAATTGCTTTTGTGCTTTGAATGTCACGACACAGTGTGATGTAGTAGATTGGGACACAAGAATGATGAAGTAAGCGGGTGAGCTAGACACTCTCACACATAACTGCATTGAGTGCAACACAGTAAGCCTCTCTTGAGCTACATGCAACACACCCTTGTGTTCCACTCTTCCACGAGATAGCTATCCCCCAACAAGGAAGATGTAGCCAATGCGACTGTGTGCATTTGTATCATACTCGCAATAATTGTCGGTGTACCCGTCGACGACCATTGAAAGCTATGCATGATAGCACATGCCNTGTGTGTGTGTGTGTGTGTGTGTGTGTGTATGTGTGTTTTTTTTGTGTAGAGAGTCAAGAGGTCACTTGCATTACACTCATAACTAACACTCCCCCATGACCTAGAGATAAACAGCCCCCACACACATGGCAGACGAGCAACCTACACATGCACAATAAACGCAAGGAAAGCACATCACTTTTGCATCGTAAGAGAAAGCAACCCTTGTCAACTAGGGTCTTCAAAAGCACGATGCAAGCCAGCAGCATGCACAGCTGCCTTGAATATGCCACTGCTGAGAGCTTTGGTGAGAGAGTCTACATGCTGCTGATGAGTATTGACCAGAACAACCTGGACCTCTCCAGGAGCAATGGGCTCGCGCAGTGCTGCTGGATGCTTGATGTTTATGCTCGATGTTGATGAGCTTTGCGTGTGAATGATGCATGCCATTGTGTTCAGCAATTACTTTTGTGCTTTGAATGTCACGACGCAGTGTGATGTAGTAGATTGGGACACAAGACTGATGAAGTAAGCGGGTGAGCTAGACACTCTCACACAACTGCATTGAGTGCAACACAGTAAGCCTCTCTTGAGCTACATGCAACACACCCTTGTGTTCCACTCTTCCACGAGATAGCTATCCCCCAACAAGGAAGATGTAGCCAATGCGACTGTGTGCATTTGTATCATACTCGCAATAATTGTCGGTGTACCCGTCGACGACCATTGAAAGCTATGCATGATAGCACATGCCAACGAGAGTTGTAGAGAGAGTGTAGCGGACTACGCACAATGCAGCCTCAAGGCGTTTTCGACTTCCGAATTGCCGGGGTCAAGTTGGAATCGCCAAGTCAAACCACATCAACTTGGATGTCGACTCCACGTGGCACTATGCACGCAACAGAAAAGGGTGCCCCAGATGGAGTAGCTGCTGTAGAAGCAGTTGCCACAACTATGATGTTTCCAGCAGCATCCTCCACTAGAGGAGTCTCCAACTGTGTGCGTTTGTGAACACCTGAGCGCATCACACGCTGCACCTCCTGTGGAGATCCCCTCCTCATCCTCACTGCCACCCCCACTGTCACCATCTCTGTCCTCGTCTTCGATCTCTTCCATGTCATCATCATCTTCGTCATCATCATCATCTTCTGATGCCTCATCCCTGTCAGCCTCAATGCCCCGCTCCTGCACTCCTGCACTAGGAGCATCGCCATCTGCCTCCTCACCACCACCCGCTTCAGCAATGGCTGGATCCCAGCGTGATGCTCTGACCTCTATGACGTCATCGTCAGGTTCGATGTCTCCATCATCCTTGCTGTCGTTCTTAGATGGATCCTCCTCTATGAGCTAATGTCCGCACTCAGCTGCTTTACCTTTGTCTTTCCGTACAGCTTTTTCAGCTTCACATTCACCCTAACTAGCAGCTCCAGAGTCAGCAGGTGGAGACGATTACTCCGTGCTGTTTGCACCAGTTGGTGCTTGCTGAACACCCTCTCATTGTTTGAAGAGCTACACAGCTGTGCCGAGAGGCGCATAGCAAAGGAATGCAGCACGGACAACCGTGTCATGTGAAGGGCATGCCAGCGAAAGGCGGGCACGTCCCCAGACACCACCTGCTGTACGGCTGCTTTGGCCCTCTCAACATCCTTGGCCCTTGCTGGATCCAGGCATTCTAAAATCCCTCCAACTCCGTGTTCAGCTGCCCCTATTTTGCTTCTGGCACCAGAGCCGCCACGGTCGTGTTCCACTCATCCACAATCTTTTCAAATCCATCAAACTTGTGTGTGCAAACGCCGTGCTCATGCATTTATGGGACAATTCATCTGCATTGTCCACCTGTGGCTCAAGCGTACTTCACACAGCACGCAGCACGGCGGCACCCTCGAGCAACTCCGAGCTTGCGGACAGAATCTGTGCATTCAAGCAATGCCTCATACACAATTCCAGCAGTGCCACCAGTGGAGTTAGCCTTCCTGAGAGCAATGACAATGGAAGTCATCAACTTGACCATCACCTTCACCTGAACCCAGAACACCCCCAACCTTACCAAGTTCCGCACCTCTTTCTTCTTCTGCTTTGTCTCTTGATCACAACCCTTCCCAATGTCCTTCCACTTTTCATTCTTCACCATCTTCTCCAACATCTTGCGTAAGAGAAACAACCGCTTCAGCATGCGGTGAAAAGAGGCAAAGTGTGTGCCAGCAGCGGGCAGCAGCACCTTTCCATTAGACTCTTCCTTCAGCCATGACCGCAAGAAATCTTTGGTGCGGAAAAATGTGACAATCTTCTCTGCTTTTGCCACCAGAATTCTACCCCACTCTATCTTGCCAACATCCTTGAGTAAAATATCCAGACTGTGTGCAATGCTGTGCATGAAAAACACATTCGGGTACTTCGCAGTCAGTGCCTCATTAGACTTCTTATTCACAGATTGCAAGGTGCTTTGTGCGTAGTGACCATGACCACTCTCTGCGGCCCAACCTCCTGCAATGCCTGGTCAATCACAGCAGCAAGATGGTTTGCATCCCGGACCAAACCGCTTGCATCCCGAGAGAAAAGGTGGGCGTATCTGAATGTCACTCCACTCGTCAACATTGAGCGACACACCAAAAATGTCCCACCCATCTCGAAGTGGAGCTTCCATGTCCGCCAGCTCCTGATGCAGCTACAGGACCAGGTCTTTGGTGACCTGATCCTTTGTCGGCAGCCTGAAGGATGCGTTAGTGCAGCGTGCATCCTCCACCAGCTCCAACACCACCCCCTCCTGGCACCAAGAGATTGGGAGTGCGCACTTTGCCATGAAATTCACAGTGGTGCATTGGCACTGTGCGTTGGCAGCATTCGCAAAGTGCTCGGACATCAATGTCTGCCGGGTGGAGTTGAGAGATGCAGCCAAGGTTGGTGTGCCGCTTTGTATGGAGGCAATGATGGGTGCAAGTGCAGTGTTGGCCCTCCTCTGCTGCTGTTGCTCCTACTGCTGCTACTGAATGTCGCTGGCATCGTCAGTGCTACCACCGCCGGCAGTCTCTCTTGCAGCCTTGCGCTTGCGTTGGTTAACCAGCTCCGCCCAGTTGACGGGCTTGTCCTTGGTGCCCCATGACTCTCCTTTGCCATTGTATGGCTTCTCGTCCGCAGGGGTGAAGTTGTCCGAGCTGGGTCCGGGTAGAAGTCCCAACAACGCACGTGCAAGCGCCAGCTGAGTCTTGCACTTTGCAACGTTTCCAACGGCAGCACCATAGTATCCACACATCCGGTCACATCCGCCAGAAAATGATGTTCCACGTGCCCCACGCCAGAAGCCAAGGTAGCCGGACTGGGTAGGACATGGCCGGAAAAACTTGCTCAAGGCAACGGTGAGAAAGTCGCCAGTGAGAACGGGTGACCTTGCAGCAGTGACGGCAGCTGCATTCGCCATAGTGGGCGATGATGACCGTGGTTACAATGGCCAACTAATGAGTGAGGGCCTGCCTATCTCCATCCAGAGTTCACTGGCTAGTC